>JAODUJ010132001.1:0-11186 GCA_027564615.1 Psolus chitonoides | reverse complement strand
ACTAGTCGAAAAGAGAAGGCGAGTTATCGCCGGTGCTCATCCACGATCAACATGGCCAGGGTTCCTCAAATGAGCCTCAAGTGGCTTCCCGAACCCGTGGTATAAATCAAATCCAATCAAAACATATAGAATGTTCCAATGTTATTAATAATGCCTATGTATAGCCCAGACTCCCAACCTCAGAGAAAAGTAATGCATGTGAAAAAAGGAGGGAGAGGGTCCCCTCCCGTTTGGTTGTTGATTGTTTGGGTTATAAACAGCAAACACGGCACAAATGATCCCAGATAACAAGACAAGAATAAGTAAAGACTATGAAGAGATGTAACTTGTTTTTTCTTGAGTTGCCTTGCATATTTTGACTTCGAATGACCCCTGATGACTTCCAAATGACCTTCATTTTTTTAATAACTACGTGGAAAGTGGAAGGTCAATTAAAGGTCATTTATGGCCAACTTATGGATTAAACACCATAACTTCATAAGGGAACTTCAGTTGAGCTCATACTTGGTATATGTGGTTATCATAGTTACTCAAACATTTCGAAGGTCATTTGGAAGTCATCAGGGGTCATAATAGGTCAACAAAAATGGATTAACATGAAACTTAGTAAATGTAGTCAACATGCAGTGCCGAGAATGGTAAAGGTCATTTGGAGGTCATCAGAGGTCATTTAGGTCAAATTATGTAATCGCATGAAAGTTTCTTTCATTCAGCAAGGAACCATAGTGCCCGTTGGACTCTTGTTTAGTATTATTATTGATGCTTAATCGGAATACTTGAGTATAGTTTCTGGGAAATGTTGGGAACTCCTAACAGAGGGCGCTCTTCTGAACAGCCGGCAATTAAATTATATAACACTTTTAGCCTACACTTGATGTGCCTAAAATTAGCCATGTCTCATGAACAAAAGGTACGATAATGTTTTCTGGTTCTTTCGAAGATGTAGAATCATAATTTGTGGGTCTAGCTTCAGGGAAATTTCCAACGGAGGGCGCCTTTTAGAGGGCGACTCACATTCTTCATGTTATTGTCAAGTAACATCCAATATTGGGGTAAACTTTCCTCTAAATTTGCTAACTATGTCTTTTTAAGAAGGAGCATTTCCAAAGATGGTCATTCGCTTTTGGAATTTACGAGCGACATATTCGAATATGACTCGCTACAATCACATATTTGAGCCCATCTCTTCCAAGCGTTTCTACCTCCCCCACTTCGTAGGAGGGAGTTATCCGTGTTCTAGACAAGGAATGAAATAACCCATCTGTGCCTTGACTATCTCCTAGGAGGTCACAGATATTTCAGGGAATCAGGTCATTGTCTTCATGGATCCCATGCTTACCAATTGAGAATAAGTCTTCTACGAAACCGACGCATCCTAAAAAGCCGGAATGAAAACACTGGTGGTGACAGAGCTTACGAACTCTCCGCCAAATAAGGAGCAGATTTCGAGAAATGAGGTGAGCTATCCCGGACAGATAGTAGGCTCCCACTTTCACATGGACAGTGGTTAAGGGTTACGCACCGATCCATTACTGAACGCCGGGTCAACCTATACCAGGTCATGACGTGGCTGAACAGCAAAACCATATAGTCCCATGTCAGTCTCCTGACTCTGAGACCCAACTTGTTTCGAGGACAAATCCTTCGTCGTAACAAAAACCAACAGGAATCAGTAGAAAAGCCATACTGCCAGCTCCACGAGAGGTCCCTAACGGAGTCAAGCCACCGCAGGGATAAAACTTTCTCACTTGTCTTCAAACTGCAGGACCGTATACCATTTTGTGCACACAGAGCTCTTGACGACATCTGACATGGAATCCTGGTCTGCTCTTAACTAGCTGTGGTCTCCTTGGGAGGTTAGCGTAAAAGTCGTAGCCAATAGGTTAGTATATTTACCAGATGACTTGAGAGTTATAGTTTGCGACCTAATAAATGTCTTCATAGAATATAAGTCTGCGGGCCTGACGTTTCGACTGTAGAACAGTCTTCTTCAAAGGTTGAAAGACAAGTGGCAGCACATGTATGTACTACCCACAATAAAGTACAGAGTAGATTTTGTACAGGAAAACATATGAGACAGACAGGGTAGAGGGACTATAACACGGGTAGATGAGAGATGAGCAGCAATAGGGGATTAACAGGAACAATACAAGCTAGCTAGGAAGCCTTGGTGCAGCACAGTGGCACAGTATCAGTGAAACGAAGCAGTGGAGCACAAACAATCAGTAACAGAGTGAGCTAAGTGTAGTAAGCGAAGAGATGGTTTAGGGTGAAATGGGTTGGGCGTGGTGGGGAGCGCGGGTGGGGTAATGGGAGTGGGCAGGGGTAGGATGAGGTGAAGGAAAGGGGTTAGAAAATATGGCAACAGAGAGACCAAACAAGACAAAGGAGAGGGAATAAACAAGGATAGATCGAAAAGAAGGAAGGACAAAGATGAGAGTACAGGGGGTTAGGAAAATAATAAGGGAACCACAGAGAACAAACAACAAGCTAGTGAATAAAAATAATAGAAAAACATGACCCAACAAGCTAACAAACAGCAAAACCTGCATGGCCCTAGCTCTGGATGCTGAAATGACAGAATGGAAGGTACTAGACCCATGAAAAGGAAAGCCAGTGAAGAGTAAAAGAAGAAAAACGAATGGGGGGGGGGGGGGCTAGAACATCCCTAGTGAAGTGAAATGCGACTCTAACAAACAACCGAACAACAAATCCTGGCCCATCCTCTGGTTGCTGAACTAGCGAAAGAAAGATAGAAGGCAGACAAGTGAGTGAGAGGGGGAGGGTAAGGAAAATGTGATCGAAAAAAGAGAAAAAGAGAGGCGGGATACGATGGAAAAACCCTATTTAAGTACAAATGCGACCCTAACAAACTGCCGGAAAAAACAAAACCTGGCAAATGCTCTAGTTGCTGAACTTGCAGAATGAAAGGTAAACGCGAAGACTTGTGAGCAGGAAGGCAACATGTGGCAGGTCAAATAAGGTTAGTGGGTCAAGGTGAAAAGATAGGAGGGTCAGTCAAACCCTGCTTGGATGTTGAGACCACTGGGTTTGATGATGCGGAGGCAGTGCATTCGAAGTCTCTTCCTGTTGAGTCGTACTGCATTAGGTCTGTTACCTAGGGATTCAATACCAAGCAAAATCATGTCAGCGAAGATGTGGTTGGGAAGGTTAAAATGGAAAACAACTATAGGGTTTCAGTCTTTTTGGTTTTGACCGTAGATCTGTGGTCATGATAACGCTTCTTCGGAGTTTCACCAACATATTGCACTCCGCAGACCCTGTACGATATGAGGTCGATGACATCAGTTGTGGTGCAGATGATGTGACCCTCAGTTGTGTAGGTCATCTGGTTGGTATGGCTAGTAACAGAGCTGCCTTCCTGAATATGGTCTTTGCAGACAACATACATAGAGATGGAGTTACATTTGAAAGCCATGCTGGATGGGAGTAGTGTTTGAAGTCAGAGAGGGGACCGACGAACTGACGAGAAGGTCGCGGATATTGCGTTGGCGTCTGAGGTTTTTCAGGGAAGGCCTGCTGTAGACGGTCGGAAGTGGGAAGGATGCGGTGGTTTTCATCAGTGATTTTCCGGAGAGGAGGAAGACAGGGGTGGAAAGTAAATACAAGAGGGATCCTTGGGGTTGAGTCACAGCTCTTTAGCATTTCAGCTAACATATGTCTAGAAACAGAACGAACTCTCATGATGGCTCTTCTTACTCTCTTGACGCTATGCCCCCTGACGAGGTGCCGTTGAAGGGGCGGGGGCGAATGTTGTGAGCAAGAGAAGTCAGAAGAACAAATATGGCTGAGGCTTTGGGCTTGGCTCAGTGTAATCCCTGTGTATCTGTAGGCTTGGTGTACAGGTTTGTAGTGAAAGTGCCATTCTCTCTGCGGATAGTCACATCAAGAAAGTTGATCTGTTCGTAAGAATATTCATTGGTTAACTTGATGGTCCTGTGGAAGGAGTTGATATGATAAAAAAAGGAAAGAAAGCTATCTTCGTCACCAGTCATGAAGAAAGCATCATCGACCGCCACCAGATATTAGGGCGACAGGGGGCAGCTTCTAACATACGTTCCTCAACTCTGACCATGAACAGGCCATCCCATGAGGGAGCCATCCTGGCACATATAACAGTACCATGTGTTTGGAAGTAGTGCCTGTTCATGAAGGTAAAGTTATTTTTTAGTTAGTAAGTGCTGCATGAGCTCCTCCAGCTTGGCAATAGGAGGGCTGGAATGGCCACTGTTACAAAGTGCAGCACAACTAGCATCAATCTCTCCATCATGTGGGATGTTGGTTTACAGGGAAGACACATCGACTGTGCCAATGAAAGCTGTAATAGGAATGTCTTCAAGTTTTCAAAGGAAGTCGGGAGTGTCATAGATGTAGGAAGCAATCTGCTGTACAAGAGGTTTAAAGAAGTGATCAACGTAGAGAGAAATTATTTTTGTAGCGGATCCATTGCTGGATACGATGGGCCTTCCTGGGTTATCAGCTCTGTGGATTTTGTGGAGTAGGTAGAACCTGACAGATTTACAGTATGTAGGACAACGGAAAGAAAATCTTTAATCCGAAAGTGGGTCAGAGCAGTGTATGGCTTCCAGTGTGTGTCCAATTTCATGGGAGAAGGAATCTGTGGGATCAGTATCAAGAGTGACGTAGTTGGTGGTGTTGGAAAGAGAACGCATGGCTTCGTTGATGTAGTCTAGTCGGTCCAAAAAACCACGGCTGAACCTTTTCAGCTGGTTTGATGATGATGTCAGTGCGGGACCTGAGGGATTTCAAGGCCTTCCTTTCATCTTTAGGCAAGTTATCATTTGGCCTACGGGAAAGGAATCCAGGATTGCTGAAAGCTTGTGCATAGGCCTCGATAACAGGCATTCCTGTCTTCGGAGGCATCCAGGTGTGTTTTTTCACGAAATTTAAATGTCTTTATCAGTAAAATGTATTAGCTGTTGGATAAGATTACATAACAAATTTGTTCCAACATTCGCAACATAGAACATGCTTGCCCTTATTGTGGACAAGTGAACGAGGGAACGGTCATGACACATGTCGGGTCCTACTGGCAGGTATAGAGATCGCAAAATTGTGTAATAGGCCATTTGTTGTAGTATTTCTCAGAAAGTTCTTATTTCCATACAGGAAAGTTTCAGAGGATGCGCTGTCGCTTTTCTCTTACTGTGTGAGCCTAAACGTTTTCCTGAAGCAAATTAAAGACAATGCAAATTTAAGACGAACAACTGAATCGTAGAAGTCTGCCCCTCCCTCCACCTGAAGGACTCTCATTTCGCTGATGAGAGAGACCCTACACATATTAATGACCAAAGTTGATTTGTCACCTAATTTATAAGTTCTTATAAGCATCATATTTGTATGATGGGGAGGGGCGTTTACCTAGGTGTAATGCGATTTGGCATCAGATCGTGACCCGGTGCACTCGTCACCAGACCATTGTCTTTTTCTACGTCACCAGGAAATATGTTGTGAATCTCTCAATCAAATAATTTGTTAAAAAGAAATGTATAACGGGAGAATATGTTCCGATCTGTCGAACATGTTCTAGGGAAACAAGTTCCAACTTTTTCTCCTTCCAGTCAATAACTCCACACAAAACGTTGTGTGTGAGTTCAGAGGTGTGGTCACATGTAGGTAGCTGCTAGTTTAAAATTGATATAGGATGATAGAGGATACAGTCAGCGAACCAATTTTGGTAAAATAGAGGGCGCCCTTCCTTAAACTTTTCAGTGCTCCTTTAAATAATTCACCGATGTTGTTGAAAATCGAATTTGGTGGCCTGAAAACCTCCAGTTTGATGCAAATTCGAGCTGTTAAAACTTACGGAACGCTGCAAAAGGATTACATTATTACGGACGGCAGCCATCGCGAATTTTCAGTTTTTTGGTGAATTTCCCAATCGAAATTGGATCAAAATGCAGCATGCGATATTTAAACTCAGTTTAAATTATTAAACTAGGAAATTTAATTTGATTCAATTCAAATTCCTTTTTTTTTTGTCATTAAAATTATTTCGATTCAAATTCAATTCCCTAGCACAAAAAGTTATTTTGATGCAATTCAATTTCAATTCCTACGGATAAAAACAGTTTAAATTCAATTCATGTGCATCAAAATGGAAAACGACCAAAATATTTGGAACACTTCCATTCACGGCATTGTACATACTTTGTCATGTATTACTATTTTGGTTGATATGATTATATCTTCAGATGTGAAGAAATAATAAACGAAATAAATAAATTAAATGGAATATAAATGCTATACGATGATTTTCTCACATCATTAGATGGTGATATCCGTCTCCGTGGTGGCGAACGCTTTTACGCGGGACGGGTAGAGATTTTATACAATGGTCAATGGGGCACAGTTTGTGACGATGATTGGGACCAATTCGATGCAGCAGTTGTTTGTCGTCAGCTAGGATTTGGCACAGCAGTTGCAGCTAACAGAACATTACATGGTCAAGGAGATGGAGCGATTTGGCTAGATGATGTTCGGTGTTCTGGTGACGAAAATCTGTTAACTGACTGCCCGCATCAACCATGGGGTCTACACAACTGTAGCCATTACGACGATGCCGGGGTTGAATGTTCCAATCGTAAATGATATTGACTAGTTCATCATTTCTTTTGTAGAGTTTGAAGAGTAGAATACTTAGTTTAATTCAGGTACATGATAGCGTGCAACAATCCAACGTTGGAGTACTAGTGCACTGTGCACAGGTGGGATCCTCACACGAGTCCATACTCCGCTGTTAAAATATGCTGAGCACCAAGCATACAAGATTGCAGTATAGGTATTAGTCTTCGGAATGACCCGGACGAGATTCTAGTTCTGAACCTCCAGACTTCGGGGTCGACGCTCTAACCACTTGGCCAAGGTCACCCATTTAAGAGAAATCCCAAGAGGTGGACAAGTGGAATGTAAATTTAGGGAAACTTTGGCCGGCAACACCAAAAAACCACACGAGAAAAAGTGGGGAAAATTTTCATAATGAGCTCATACTGTTACTTAAAATGATACAATTTGTTGACATGACTCAATGTTATAATAATATGTCAAAACAATACAAAATCGTGTTTCACCTATACATCTCACATATATTTTATGGAAATTAAAATTATTACCACTATTCGAGAACTAATTGAGTGGGATGATGCTCTCGTAAAGCGCCTCGAAGGTCGACGGGATCACCCCCTCGTAAACAAAGTCCCGCAAATATATCTGAATGTGAATTTTCAAATACAAAATAATTTGTGTAATGTCAAACACTACATAAATCTGCTCTATCAGTGCACCATGGGGTTTAAATATAATCATTTATCCCCCTTTAATATGTTATGCTTTCTTCCCAATATTAAATGACATAGAGTTATAGTTACATTTTATATGTTCTATCTATCCCATCGCTGATGTGTTGAGTTCTTTTCCTTCTATCGCTATAGAACTCGAATGATAAATCGATATATCTAGTAACCTGTAACTAAAATGTTTTAGTTATCATAATCATGAATATCTGAACGCAACAGAAATACCGGTATATCTCGAAGTCTCGGTATTTCCCGTAAGTCAGTCGATACTCCTTCGTAAGTACGAACACCGTCACTGAAACCTCCGTCTAACGCTTGGCGTAGTGATATGCTACTACGAAAAGACGAAAAGACACTTCTCTTCTCAAGTAAGGACGACCACCCGTCAGTAAATAAGAAGGTATGAATAATGCAGGTTCCCACAATGTCTAACAAAATGGCGCTTTGTGACGCTGCTGTGGTATTTTATTCCTTGCCAGAGGCAAAAGAAATCTATGCAGTCACGCATGTGTGTGTGTTTGTGTGTATGTGTGTGTGGGTGTTTCTGTGTGTACATGTGCATGAGTGTTTCTGTGTGTGCGTGTGCGTGTGACAAAGCTTGTAAACACGATACCTGAACGGTACAAGGTCGGATCTTGTTAGGAGGTGGATTACTCATAGTGAGTACATGATTCTCGTTGTTTTTGGTGGCGGTCAAAGGTCATCTGGGGTCAATAGAGGTAAAACACTGAAAACCTTGTAAACACGATAACTTAATAGAACAAACCCAAATTGAGCTCATACTTGGTATGTGTGTTCACCATAGTTACGTTCATGGTCTCTGTTGTTTTTGGTGGAGGTCGAAGATCACCTGAGGTCAACAAAGTTCAAACACTGAAAACTTTGTAACCGCCATAATTTAATAGGGCAGATTTTATTTGAGCTCATACTTAGTATGTATGTCCATCATAGTGAGTGCATGATACCCATTGCTTTTGGTACAGGTCATCTAAGGCCAACAGAAGTCAAACACTTTGAAATCCTTGCAACCACCATAACTTGATAGGATAAACTCCAATTGAGCTCATACTTGGTATGTTTTTTCACTATTGTCAGTATCTAATACATATCAATCTTGGTGGAGGTCAAAGGTCATCTGAGGTCGACAGAGGTCAAACACTGCAAACCTTGTAACCATTATAACTCAATAGAAAAAACTTAAAATAAGCTCATACTTAGTATGTATGTTCCTAATAGTGAGTGCGTGATACCTAATGCTTTGGGTAGAGATCAAAGGTCATCTAAGGCCAACAGAGGTCAAACACTGTGAAATCCTTGTAACCACCATAACTTGACAAGATAAACTCCAATTGAGCTCATACTTGGTATGCTTTTTTCACCATTGTCAGTATCTAATACAAATCAATTTTGGTGAAGGTAAAAGGTCATCTAAGCTCAACAGAGGTCAAACACTGCAAACCTTGTAACCATCATACGTTCATAGGAAAAACCTCAATTAGGCTCATACTTAGTATGTATGTTCCTCATAGTGAGTGCATGATATCTATTGCTTTTGGTAGAGATCAAAGGTCATATGAGGTCAACAGAGGTAAACAAATCGAAACCTTGTAACCACCATTACTTGATGGGGTAAACTTCAATTGATCTCTGAATTGTTATGTGTGTTCACCATAGTCAGTACATGGTCCCTATTGGTTTTGGTTGTGGGTAAAAGTCATCTGAGGTCAACAGAGTTCAAACACTGAAAACGTTGTAAACACCATAACATGATAGTACAAACTTCAATTAAGCTCATACTTGGTATGTGTGTTCATCATAGTTAATACATGGTCGCTATTGTTTTTGATTGAGGTCAAAGGTCATCTGGGGTCAACAGAGGTCGAACACTGAAAACCTTGTAACCACCATAGCTTGATAGGGCAAACTTCAGTTGAGCTCATACTCTGTATGTGTGTTCGTCATATATAGGACAGGATTCCTATTGTTTTTAGTAGAGGTCAGATGTCATCAGAGGTCAAACACTGAACATCTTATAACCATCATAACTTGATAGAGCAAATTTGAATTGAGCTCATATTTGGTATACAATTTATAATGGTTAGTGCTCGATCCCTATTGTTTTTGGTGTAGATCAAATGTCAACAGACATCAAATACTGTGAAAACCTTGTAACCACCATCACTTATACACCTAGCTTTTAATTGAGTTCATACTTTGTATGTTTGTTCATCATATGTAATTAGTACAGGTCCCTATTATTTTCAGCTGAAGTCAACATAAATCAAACACTGATAATCTTCTGAGCAACATAACTTGGTAATATGTCAACTTCAGTTGTTGACATCATACTTGTTATGTGTTTCATTTCAATTATCCTAGCAAGGAATCATACTGCATAGTTGCAGTTTTGTTCTCCCATAAAAACCAAGCATACGAACCGTTTTTTTCTCAACGAAACGTTGTAACGACAATGCGTCGTGAAATGAAATACGACCAGTATTTTCACTTCTAAGTTGAGCAAGCCGTGCGAAACATCGCACAAACTATACACATGGAATAAATATGGAGAACTTATATAAACATATACAATGATTTGCGACACCGCACAACCCTGCCTGCGCAAAACAACCATATACAATACAATACAATGGGGCCATCCCCCCAAACGACAACTTAATATATACGGTACTCACAATAATGGGTTCCTCCAAGCGATCTGAACGACCTCTTTCGGTAACGTATTAGGCAGGCTGCAGTCCGTCACAGTCCGTGCCCTACACTTTTCGGAATCCTTTCCATGAACAATTAAGTGTCTCTAATGGAATATATATTATTTCATGGGAGGTCGGTTACCCGATAAACTTGTCGCAGTAGGCGATTTTTGGAATAATCCAAAAAATATGATAGAACTATACTGACAATCTGTCGCCAAATAACGAACTCGTACTGCCTACTGCAACTTCCATGAAATTAACGTACCGCTTTCAGACTAACGTGTACAATTTTAACTCAACACTAGTGCCAATTGGAACGGTTAGACATTGATTCGTGTATAATTCATGTATTTCTGACACACCACATTGTAGATTTTGCTTATATACCGTCTGTAACAGTCCTTGTGTGGGTAAATACCAATAGTGTCTAGACACGCTACATAGCAATTCGTAGCGTGTCTATACTTATAATAATAAAAAGATTGGGCATATCACGCGTTCGCTTGTACCTGAACAATAAGATTATCCGTTCGCCTGTGCCTGTATATATATATATATATTAGGGCTTTAAGTTGTCAATCCAACGCATATGTGGACGGCCTGGTTTGCGTTTGCAACCGTAATGCAAACCATACAGTACAGCAGAAGTTAGACCTTCACACCGCACTGCGTGTCCGCACCATTTTGCTTTACGTTGAAGAACATGTTCAAAAGAAAACAGCCGACGTCCCGCAATCTTTGTGTTCAACTCATCATTTGACACGTAATCGATCCAAGTTAAGCAGCAAACGACGCCTTATTTCTCTGCCCAGCGCATCAAGGCGATGCATGTCAGCCACTTTTATGGTCCAAGTGCTACAGCCGTAAGTTAGACGTGATGCCACCAACGCCTTAGTCAGGTGGAGTTTGACACCCATGGAGATAAGATTTGACTTCAGATAAGGGCAATTGTTGAGAGTCGCTTTTGTCATGGCTATACGAGCACAAATCTCTCGGCTGTAGGTAATATAGGTGCCAAGGTATTTGAACTCGGGTGTACGCTTACAAGGATTGCCCCCATATGAGATGGTATCATCACTCATAGAAGTTTGGATGATCATGTACTCTGTCTTGTCAGGATGAATTACCAGACCAT
>JAODUJ010132000.1:0-16855 GCA_027564615.1 Psolus chitonoides | reverse complement strand
GAGTACTATCATTGACCAATGGTATATATGGGGTGTTCACAAATTTGAGATCAAAGGTCATCTAGGGGTCAATTTTGACCATTTTGTTCGAACGGTCAAGCTGCTTCTTTTCTTACAGAATAGATTGGATGCTCATGGTCAGTATTATCATTGACCAATGGTACATATGTGGTGTTCAGGAATTTGAGGTCATCTAGGGGTCTATTTTGGCCATTTTGTTGGAATGGCCAAGCTGCTTCTTCTCCGACAGATTAGATTTGTGTGAGCTCTGCACCATTGGTGCTATTATTGTTTTATTGGTGGAGCACTGATGAGCCTTCGGAGCTCCAACCAGCTTCATAACAAATATCAATAGTTTCATTATTGATTCTTTGAAGTGCCATTCCATGTTAAAGTTATTTTTTATCACAAAATGTGTACAAATTATATATTATGCAATAATGAATATCAATTTCATGGTGAAATATTTGTTGGGCTTCGATCTACCACCACGTGCCAAGAAATATACTAAAACCATGAGAACTCAATGGAAGAAACACATCAGAATGAATTTCACATTTTGACCTCAGATGACCTTTGACCAACACAACTTCACAAGAATCATTCACACAATATGAGGAACCTGTATACCGAGTATGGGCTCAAACTAAGTTAACAGCAAGTTTGACTGTTCTGAAACGTTTTGCAAATATTGAACCTAATGACCTCAACTGACTTTTGACCAAACATTCCTGAACACCCTAAAAAAACACACCCAAGGATCATTATGAACAACTATCAACAATGTGCTACGTTCCCTTTATATGAGGAGAAGTGTTTTTCAGGTGTTCAGATAATTGCCCGTTAATGACCCCTAGATGACCATTGACCTGAAATCCCAGAACACCCCAAGGTAGCACTACCAGAGTATTATTGTGACAAACCCTCAACACTTTACCATTGAATCTGTAGAAGAAACTTCTTTGTGTTTCTACATTTTGACCCTAATGACTTCAGATGACCTTTGACTGAAAATTCCTGAACACTCAAAGGAAGCACTACCAAAGTATCATTATGACAAACCCTCAACACTATCATGGAATCTGTGGGGAAGAAGCGTTTTGCGTGTTTTCAGTTGTTGACCCCTAGATGACCTTTGACCTGAAAATGTCGACCTAGTTTGATGCCCTGTCATCTAGTGATCATTGTGTCGAAGTTTCGTCAACATCCGACATACTATGTGCGCATGGCATCGATTCGAACAATTGTGGACAGATGGATAGGTAAACAAGCACCATTGCTCTAACCAGCATGCTGGAATGAGCTCAACACTGACATATTTTATGTTCTATGCAGACGCTATAGAGACGCTAGGGGTAATGAAATACTTTTTTAACAAGTGACATGGGCTTACCCATAGCTGCCACACAAAAGTGAAGCAACCCTCATGAAGAAAGAGCTAGGAAAATAAGAAAGATCCAGCTCGTTAATCCTATATTCAAAAAGCTTGCGATTGAAAGTGGGAACACATGCTGGGGGACGAAGATGCACGTGTAGTACGGGTCATGTGGTGCAGTGGAGGAACAGCACCCCGAAGTTCGGAGGAGCATTGACTGTGAAAGTAGCGATATAGAAGACAGAGGAGGACACCGACCTTCGGTGAGACAAAGTCGGAAGAGTGGCAGTTGGAGAGTCATCATTGATAAGACAAATAGCCTTTCTCTGAAGACGCTCAAGGACACTAAGGGCAGAATACGAAGCACCACTCTAAATATGGCAACCATACTCCATTAAGGAGCGAATTTGAGAATTGCAAAGTAGAAGCTGGAGTGGAGTAAAGTACTTTTTGGAGGCAATAGTCTTAATGTGAAAGTTCCAAGATAGATGACTAGACACTTCCATACCAAGGATGTTGAGAGAAGGAGCTTGGGGGAGAATTTGATCATCCATAGAGAGAATAGGCACATTGGAATCCCGACGACAAGAAATAGGCAAATACTGGGTCTTGGATTGGTTAAATGTGACCAGGTTATCAGAACCTAAGATGGAATTCAAATCAGCGATCATTTGGCTAGCAACTAAGGTTCGATCAATAGCGAGATCAGCCCGGCTGTGATGAATCGAAAAGCAGAGTGATTGATGGAGAGTAGTGTCATCAGCAAAAGAGTGAATACTATTGGAAGTATAGCCAAGAAGGTCAATAATGAAAATGAGGAAGGGTGTCGGGGAACACTAGCTTTGGCAGGGAAGGTGTCAGAGCACCATCAATCTGGACTGGGATAGGACGGCCGGTGAGAAAACTTTTTGTCCATGAAATAAGATTGGGACTGAACCTAAAAGAAGGAAGTTTAGCAAGAAGGCAACATGCCATCCATACATGGTCAAAGGCTTTGGCAATGTCGAGAGCAATAACCCCACTCTCACCAAACAAATCGATAGCATGAGACCACTGATTTGTAACGAAATAGAGCAGGTCACCAGTGGACCGGCCATGGCGGAACCCATATTGATGGAAGAGTGCGACTCCAGCAAATTCAAAATATGCTTGTTGATTATAGTTTCCATAACCTTGAAAGTACAAAAGTGATGGCAATTGGCCTGTAATTAGAAGGGTTGGATCTGTCACTCTTCTAAGCACAGGACGAATATGTGCATGCTTCCAAGCAGTATATAGAGTAACAGCCCAATGAATAGGAGAGACGGTAAAGCTTACTGAGAATAGGCGCGAGCTCCGAAGCAGTTCTCAAGGACGATTGGTTGAGTATCATCGGGCCGTAAACTTTCTTGATGTTCAGTCTGAGCAAGGTTTTGCGAACCACACGTGTAGTGAAAGGTATGTCAGTGATGGTTTCTGAGAGACTAGGGAAAGAGGAAGAGAATGAGTAGAGTCATCAATGGTGGAAAACAACTTTGATAATAGCATCACTGGGCAGCATACCATCATAATTCACAAGAGGGGGAGAATTTTGAAGTACAACAATTCTGGGATACGTATATTGCCAGTGACCAAAATGAACGCCCACCAGCAGGACAGGACGTCATTTTGTTGGCCATACGCAAAATAAAGGAGTTCCTGGCCTCATCGATCACAGTATCCAGCCGAGGGAGATGACATCCAGGCTTGGAAACCCGTTTTTCTCTTGAATAGCCGTGGCGCACGCATTGATGATTAAACCACGAGAGGGAAGATAAAGTCCCTGATTTCACAGAGAAAGGAATGAAAGAGTTCATACCCAACAGAATGATATATAAGATAGCCAGAGCGGAGGCAGACGGGTCAGCAGCTAATACAATCTCAATCCAAGGATAGTCCGAATACAAACCTCGAAGATCAAACCATAATTCCACAGTTTCCGCTTCTGTTGTGGGGCATGATCGAAAGAATTAGACGGATGGGTAATGAGATTGTGGTCCGAAGAGCCAATTGGAGCAGTCACAGCAGCTGAGTTATATATAATGGGCCTAGTAGTGAGAAAGAGATCCAACGTATTGGACCGGTTATGAGTAGGAGTGGTGATGAACTGATGATGGCGAAGGATTCAGCTTCGATACCAGCTCTGTTAGAGTACGTTAGCCACTCAGCATTATGCACATTGAAGTCGCAAGTACAACGATTTCACAGTTAGTGAAACGCTTAATTATCGTTTCAGTGGTGGGATACGTGAAGAGAGCATCGTAGTTGGGGGAGCAGTAGATGCAACAGAGTGTCGAGGAAGTGAGACCTCAAGCCACAGAAGTTGGTAGCCTGCTCAACAAATGTCAAACCCTGTGAGTCTGGTAGCAAGAATGCTGGAGGGAACAAAAGAGCACACCCCAGCTTTGAAAGGGAAGCAATGGTGACGTATGTAACCTGGGCACTGTAGATGGGTAGAGTCAAGTGGCGAGATTTGGGTCTCAGTGAGAAAGAGTAAGTGGGGCTTGGGAGATTGAAGAATGTGATGTGGACGTGTTTAAGGTTCCAGTGAAATCCACGTATACTAGAGAAAGAAATTGAAAGAGGAACCAGATTCCACATTAGTAGCTGCAGTAGGTGTGTTGATGAATTGACCATAAGTATATGGAAGGAAGGAAGGGCACCGACAGAGCAAGGGACCACACCCCGGAGAATGCTGAGACCAAAAGGGTTCAAGAACTGCGCAGGGACCTCGAATGGGCCTCCCGAAGCACCGATCTAAGAGTGACAGAGAAGGGGACTCGGGATTATACATCTGATGAAAAAGCAGCCTCCGCAGGCGCTACCCCTGAGATCCGGGTCTCTGTACTGGCGGACGGCAGGCCTGCAGTGCACCGACTCCACCTGTATCCTCTACTCAGGAGAATGGCCTGTGGTAGTCAGACGATTCCAGGTAAGATCTCCAGCCCTGAACTAGTGTAATTTGAAGAAGATACATTTTGCGCGTTTTCATAAAATGACCACTAGATGACCCCAAATCTCTGACCACCACTGATGACCCATCATCCAATGGTCACTGTGTCCAAGTTTCACCAAAATCCATTGAGGCATATGCGCTACAGAACAATTTGAACAGTTGTGAACAGATCCATAGATAGATAGATAGATAGATAGATAAGAGTGACGATGGCGGATCACAATAGCTCAACCTTTGGTTTGAGCTAATGACACAAAGTACAGAGTACCCGACAGGTAAAGAGTGTCACTGAAGGCACTCATAGGGTCGGTAGTGGTACCACCAAAAAGGATACAGTTAAGGGGAAGGGGCACGAATATCCCTTCTGCTGGGAAGCCAGCCCTGTACCTATGATCATCGGTCATGTATGGTCTGGTTTTGGGGTCAAATGTCATCTAGGGGTCATATGGAAGAACTGAAATGCCTGTTAATTATATTGTTCAAACTGATCCATACATTATTGGATGACAGATGAATAGTTGTTATGCAGTGTTGCAAGTACCATGTCTGGTATGAGCTGGACAGTTGTGTTTATTATGACAGATGTGTCATACAACTTGACCTGTTCTGGAGAGGACAATTTCATTTGTTCATTTGTCCATGATGAAATCTGCCTTAAAAGAGCTGGCAGATCTGAAAGAACATACTGGGATGATTCAACTAATTTGTTGCAAATTTGTTCCGTTATGGAGAGGACATGATTTCGACAGACAATGTTTGTAATTGACATTTCACAAGTAATACTTATATTACAAACTAGCAACATTTAATTCAGCCTGCATAAGAGTATGAGTATGTTAACATTAGAAGTTAACAAAATTCCATGTTCAGGAGAGGACCTTTTTGGACAGAATTTGTGCATATATTATGTGGTCATTATTCATCACCTGTCTCAAGTGAAGGGGGGTTTAAGTAATAGGAAAACATCAATTATTGTGTTCTAATCGCGTTGCTGTAAAAGAAGACCTACTAAATGGAAACATCTTGCTCATTCCCATTTGACACACTCACAAGACTGTCCAAAATTAGCATTTAAGTGGCCGTAACTTCTTATCGGTAAATCAGATTTGCCCAAATTTGTACTCAAGATTTTCCTAGTGACCACTACATATTACAATAATTACTTTGGTAGCAGTAGGCTACCTATGGTGTTCAAAATATTACCTGAAGAAGTTCAAAATTCAATTATGTACCCTGATTGGGAAATTGCCCTAAATTATTGGCCATACCGGACTGAAACTGCACTTCAAAGAGGCAAGTAATCAAAGTAAAACAGGCATAAATCATGTTCGGGCAGATGCTGATCTAATATTGTGAAGACTACAATTGCTGTAGCTGACCAAACAGACCAAACAACATTCCTCATTGAAGATGACACCGACCTGTTGGTACTACTTTGTTTCCACTCACGATCTACTACGACACATCTACACTCCGACTTGAGCCTCATCTCCAGATGAATATTTCTGTAATGAAGACAACACTTTAATTGGCCAAGAAGTGAGTAACAATATGCTGTTTGTACATGGGATACTTGGATGTAACTCACATCTCACATCTGTGGAGTTGGGAAAGGAATTACAGCTTCGTAACAATCAAGCCTACCGGGAGACAGCACAGCTATTCCGAATTACAAACTCAACAACATCTGACATTCAAACTGCAGGCGAGAGTGCAATTGTCTCATTAATGCTCGCTCTGGTAGTGTTACCGTCGGCGATTCTGGGTGGATCTGGTGGTCATTGTAGGCCAAAATACTAAAGATTGTCATATGGATGCAAGTTGGTAGCCTACATAAAGTCACCATTTCGTGACACATATCTCGACGGTCATTTGGTACTGAACATTTTAAAAGTCATTTGGAGGTCATCAGGGGTCATTTGAGTTCAAACTATTGATTTACATGAAACTTGATATAGTCAGCATTCGATGCCGAAAATTTGATAGGTCACTTGGAGGTCATCATCGGTCATTTGAGCTCAAATTATGGAATGACATGAAACTTGGTAGATATTTGGTGCCGACAAGGTCATATGAAGGTCAAATTATGGATTTACATGACACTTGATAGATGTAATTAACATTCTCTGCCAAAAAAAATGCAGATCATCAGCGGTCATTCGAGGCCAAATAATGGATTGACATGAAACTTGGTAGATGTAGTCAGCATTTCGTGCCGAAAAATTGGAAGGTCATTTGGAGTTCATCAAGGGTCATTTGAGGTGAAATTCTAGTTATGGTGTATTGAACACGGGGTTCTCAGATTGCTTTGAAAATGTCCCTCAGCTGACAGTACACATCCATGTGGTGGGTGCAATTAGGCCATTTTGTTGAATCACTACACTGAGTAGCCGGTATGAGCTGTTGTTGGTTGTCCATCGGAGTCGATGATAACAGCATAAATCTTCTTCAAGATAAAAAAAAACGACATCTAATTTTGAGCTGAATTCCTTTGATGCATACGCAGATGACTGTTGAGTCCAATCTGAACTTGGAAAGTCCTTGCACAAATATGACATCGAAGATTTGGTAAATTGATAGGATTTAACCTGCGTTCCTTATGGTGAACTCTCTTTTCCATGGTATTTGTCACACGACAGGTTTCATAGCAGTTGTTCGACGCCAGAGATTACGATAAAGGGCTGTCTTCTCCCCAAGAGCCTACTGGTATGTTACAGCTTTTCGATGAGGTGTTCAGCGTTTCTACTGTCTCTTGATGGCGCTTGCGTTCTTTGAGTTCGGAATAAAAAGTATACTTGGGTGAGCGACTGTCTGGCAACCTTGCTACATGACCAACCCATCAAAGTTGGGATTCAATGACTGTAACTGGATCTTTATCTTGCCATCTCATGTTCAGAATCTTCCTGTGGAAGTGGAATGGAAGTGGTTAAGTTTCTTGACATGACGGGCATAGAGGGTACAAGATTTAAACCCGTAGAGCGAAGATGTTAACACTACAGCCATGTACACTGCCACTTTGTTTGGGCCGTGATCCCCCTCTTCTTCCACAGTCTATCACGCAGCATACCAAATACTGAGCTAGCCTTGGAAATTCTCGCTGTGATTTTTTAGTCCAAGGTACCATCCTGAGACAACTTACTGATTACCTACACCGACGGAGTCGGAGTAGGATATGTTTTTGGTTGAGTGTGTGTGTAAGACAATTACCCTCGATAACTAAAAAACTACTGGATTGAATCGGACCAAATTTTGTAGACATGTTGGGTGTGTGAAAACTTGTGCCTAACAACTTTTGATGAGTGTTGGGTCAACGGTCACGGGGTTCAGTTTCACTACTTTTTTATTACCACGATCTTGCAAGAACTGTTATTTGGATTATCACCAAATTTTGTGGGAGTATTAGGGATACAGCCAGGAGAGAATGCCCACAGTATGGGAGGGGTGAGGTCAAATGTCACAGAGTTGGAAGGGGAAATGGGTGCGAAAATGCATTTTCCCACGATATCTCATGAACTACTCGAGGAATTTGAACCAAATTTGGCAGAGGTACTGAATACCCACCAGGGATGAGTTTAAAAAAAATTAAGGAGTGGTGAGGTCAAAAGTTACCATCCTAGCAGGGGGGAAAGGGCGGATGTGTAATGAGCTAAACGAAATAAATTGAACTGCATAAGTCATGAATTCCTTGACAGAATTTCATGAAATTTGGTAGACATGTTAAGTATTACATAAGGATAAATTTCTCTTAGTATGGGAGGGGTAATGTCAAAGGTTACATAGTTAGGAGGGGGTATGAAAATGCGCTTTTCCACAATATCTCAGAAACTACTTGATGAATTTGAACCAAATTTGAATTTGGCAGAGGTAATGAATATTAACCAGGGATAACTGCAAACAAATTTAGGAGTTGGTGATGTAAAATGTACCATCCAGGGAGGGGGAGGAGATGTGGAATGTGCTAAGTGAAATAGGTTGATCAGCGTAAGTCACGAATTCCTTGATAGAATTTCATGAAATTTGGTAGACATGTTTAGAGATAAGGTCAAAGGTCACATACTTAGGGGGTAAGAAAATGCGTTCTTCATGATATCACAGGAACTTTTTTAATCAAATTTAGCAGAGGTAATGAATACCAACCAGGAATAAGTTCCAAAAGTTTAAGGAGTGGGGAGGTCAAAGGTTGCAATCCTGGGAGGGGCAGATGTGGAATGCACTAAACAATTTAAGTTGGCAGTATGAGTCTTTAATTTCTTAATAGAACTTCATGAAATTTGATACACTTTAAATGATGACCTTCTAATGGCCTTAAAAAAAAAATTGGCACTTGGTGTTGATAACATACACCAAGTATCATGAAAATGCAACATTCTTTAGTAATTTGCCCTAGAATGACTGCTGATGACCTCTAAATGATCTTCAAAATGTAGATCTACTGTCACAATAGACAAGACTTCCTATAGTTGCTTATTATACATGGTGCTGGATAATTCCGGCATTGTATCATGTCAGGATAAACAGTGATGGATTAGATGTGCATGGTTGGTTTTCTAATCATCTTTGCTCAAGGGCATATTCACTTATTCTTTTGTTCCTGGGTGAGCGTATTGTTTTGGGGTCATTTGAGGCGCATCAGTGATTTTCATTCTCACACACCATTGGCCAATGAGATGGACAATGCCCCATTCCGTTAATCAACGTGTACCGACGCCATGTGAGTAATAGTATTTCAACAGTACAGTGTATACCTGCCCACTATATAGATTATTTTACGAACTTGTTCCAGTAGCTATTATTTATTATACATATATTCTGGACAACCAAATGGAGTATTTAGCTTATTAGTTTAGTTTAGTTTAGTGGCACAAGGGTGCATACTTTACTGGCATCCACCGAATTTAGGAAGTACAGTATTGCGTTATAACCACTTCACCTATACTGAATTACGGCTGGAAGGAACCCGTTGATATATTGGATACAAGGACAGTCTCCTATCCCGTGAGGTAGGTACAAACATTCACGATAATGCCTGGTGCCACAATAGGTTACTTGTTCATTTAAGCCTGACAGAGGCTGGCCAATGACCTCGAAATGACCTTCAGAATCCTTACAAGTGACAGAGTGGGAGAAGGGTGGGGTGGGCACGCAGGAGAGGGAACTGGAAAGCCGCCACGGTGGGTGTGCTAAGCAAAATTGGTGCAGAGGCTGGCCAAGGCTCATTGGTGTCAGTCGGTGTAGGTATATGCACTCTCCCGAGTGCTGGTGTTTGGGTTATGACATGTTATGCCAGTATGACCATCCTGGAACAATTGCCTATTGTTTTCACAGAAATCACCAGTCACATGGACCACCAGAGGAATGCCATGTTCTCCATGTCCGCAGCCACCGGTACCAACACATCATCCGCCTCATCGCCAGACAACCCCCTTTCCAAGTGGTTTGGTAATGACCTACTAAAGCACTCTCACATGGTCCAACCACCCAGGGTCCCAGAAGGACTGAAGGTACTCTCTGTCGAGGAGCTTGAGAGACAACAACAGCAGGCTGTGAGCTGAGGGTCCCTAGACTATGTGCCCCTAGGTTGGTGTTCGATATAATGCATCCCACGTCAGGTGTCCCACAATAGGTGTCCCATGTTCGCAACCAAGGATCTGTTACTCTTGGTTGTTAATCAAATTGTTAATGAAATATATTTAGTCATAGTGATCATTTTATTTTTAGTTGCCTTTAATAATTGACATGCAAAGTTTGGTGTAACTTAAAAAGCATATATGAAAATTACAGTTTTTGGTTTATTTCGCAAAAACCTTAAAACTACAGCTGTTGACAGGCTGAGCACTTCTGTTTTAAAGCATCACAATTGTTATGAGAAGCAATCTTCATTGACAATTTATACACTGATGAAAATTCGGAACAACTAAAATCAGGCCTCGATTTTAAGAAATTTTTGAAGTTGTTCGAATGCTGTCCTTCGGACAACCTGTCTACCTGTTTAGGTTGTCCGAAAGAAAATTTCAAAAATGTCCAAAAAAAAAAAAAGATGAAAATTGACAATTTTTCTTACATTTTTGAAAGAAAGTTAACATGAGTTGCTTTATTGGACCCTTACGGGGCCTGGAAAGGCTGTATTGTTCTTACAAAAGAGTAGGCTAGGGAGTTATCAGGACTAGACCTACTGATAGGTATAGAACAAGTTCCTTTCGCAGATAGGATTGTAACTAGAAGGATATGAGAGTGCATTAGTGCTAGTCTGGCTATTCTCCACCTCGTTCTAAAAAATTGAGTCCTCCTACCGGACGACCAACCTGACTTTCTAGTCGTCCGCCATGCATTCTAGTTAAAATGTTAAAATTGAGCTCTGAAAAGGGAGAAGTGGACTTCACAAACACAGTTGTGTGATACAACAAGATGATAGATTGGACCTGTTCAAAGTGTGATGCATTCTAAATGTATTCATATGGATCATAATATTGGACACACTAAGCCAGGGGTGGCTGAACTTTTTTAGTCTTCGGGGGCTGCATCAAGCATTGCTGCCGGTCGCATTGGGCCTGCAAGCCGCAGGTTGAGCACGGCTCCACTAGGCATATTCTATACTCCAGTCGCTTCTACGAACAGCAGTCATCAACAAGAACCCATTTTTTATGGTACAGTGAATTGAGCTTGAAAATATATCTCTGCTGCATCATAGACCCTCTACATCCAATTTTGTGTATACTTCCCCAGCTGCTATGTGATTTAGGGCCCAAGAGTTGCCTTATTAAGTATGTAGTAATTACAGTAATTGATTCCCACCTCCAAAACTAAATGTTAATAAAAATTATGTTTGTAGCTGTACATTATAAATATTTGAAGATTGTTAAGTTGGGAGCAATGAAGGGTGTAATTTGCTATATTCATTGAATTTAAGCTGTCTCCTAGTAATAAACTTTTAATATTGTGGGGCAGGGGTTTTCAATTTATATCCCCCAAGGGCGTATATTTCAGGTGGTTTAATTAAGTCCGTAGGCCCGGGTATAACTATCAGGACTATTCTCGCAAATTGTCCATCCGCACCAACTAAATACGGGGTAAAGGGGCCTGCTGGAGGCCTCTTGTTGGGATATGTTTGGGAATGATTTCTAATGAGTTGGATGTAACATTGTATACAAAAATACAAATTTTCTACAAGAATATGTTAAATCGTGCACTTTTGGTCAGATCCTAGGTAGTGATGTCACACCTATTACTTACTGTTCATAGAAAGGTGAGCAAGCCTGGACTTGGTGAGGACAAATGTCACACTTCACCATGTCAATAGGGGATATTCTCCATGCAATTTTTCAGTACATTGCATCATGGGAATGGTAGTCCGTGACGTCATAAATTGCCATCATGTTACTGCATACATACCACTGATGCAGTATGCGTACCGTACCGTTACATAATTTCGACAACAGCAATCCCATGTGCATACAATACAGAGAATCACTATGTCATCATATCGCACAATCTGTCAATCGGCGGACTACCAACATGGCGCTGTCGCGCATGTGCATTGAGCTGGAGATTATCCCCTATTGGGACATTGTATTTAACTTGATCAAAAAGTTGGAAGCCTGTGTTTGTGTTTGTGAGGAGAAAATTATTCAATAACTATATATATCATTCACAGGGCTCTCCCCAGGATTGGTTAAGTGCCGGCAGGACCATCTAAGCGTAGCACCACCATGAATTGGTGCAGAGCGTACCATGAAATTTTTTGCCCGATATACTCAGATTGCAGGAAATGGCACTTCCCAGGTCTTGTAAGCTGCATCCATACAATCTTGATATTGAGAACTCGTGTGTGAAAAGTTCCCATTTCCAAGAAAAAAATCACTCTAAAAATATATTAGGGCACCTGCCCCACCGATGCTGCATGTGGCCATGCACATCAGAAAAATTAAGCTAGTGGTGGTCGGCATTTCTGTGTCCTGGTCGGACCAGACCGGCGCCAACCGGCAGCGGCGGATCACTGCATTCAATAACTGGGACATTTCTGAGATAAAAATGTTAAATAGGTCAGTTTGTAAGACCATGATTATATAAAGTAATGTCATTCCATGTGTAAGAAAATTACTCAATCAGGGCCATTTTGGTATCAGAAAAACTTTGGTTTGCTATCTATCTAACCCATGCTTCATAAACATCTATTGGGAGTCAGTACCCACCCTATAAGCATTGACTCAGTGGTGAACGATCAGTGCTCTAGCCTCAGCTATAAAAACTGGTTTAGCTGCAGTTTATAGGGACTTGGTATGGGGGGAAGAGTAATATGGGGGGGGCCCTATATTAATGGCATTTTCTAACTAAATTTTTTGACAATCACCATGCCATTGGGATTTAAATTATGACCCCCACTAAAATTCCAGCAGGTACTATTTATTATACAGCTGACACTGTCTGATGCTGTTATGTACCCTGTGCTTATTTGATTTGTCCTTTACCCTAATCATGACCATTCAACTTTAGCTTGATAATATGAACAGTGAAGCGGGAACTTGGAATTGACCTCCCCATTTACGACTATTCACAACCCTTACAATAGGGGGCATTTCATTAAATTTGTACTCGTATGAAAGAAAGTTCATTTTCTTCAAGCAAGCACATCATAAGTTTTGCAGCAAAAGTTCTTGAGGACCAATGACTAATTCCAGAAAAAAGTCAAATTTAGAATGTTAATGTTGACTTGAATACTCACTGGCATTAATCTCTTCATGCACGCATTCATGAATCAAGTGGAATTCAGAGGTGGTACCAGGGTGGTAAGGGGTCCTTAGCCAAGCTTTTCAGGTCTGAAACACTGAATTTGAGGGGTCTAACAGTAATTTTAAGGGGTCCAGAGGGTAGAGACTTATGACCTTTATGCTGTGACCTTTGAACTCAACAAGCGTCTTACATAGTACTAATGAACACAGGTCTTACAAATTGCATGTAATGTATTTTCCGATGGTGTTATTTTGTGAGAGAGATAAATATCTGTGTGTCCAAGCCTACTTTGTCGGACGCAATGGAGGAAGCTTAAATTACAAATCACGCGTCCAGAGACAAAACCTGATTGGATGTATAGAATTGAATACCTGCCATGTAATTAGAAATCATCTCATGTAGAGAATGAAGCAATTTTACAGCCGGATGCCCTTCTTGACACCAACCTTTTAAGGGCAAGGGGACGAGTGCTTTTATCAAGACACTAACTCTAGGTAAATGCCAGTGCTCAATGGAATGTGGGAACTAGGTTCCCAATCAACCAAGCATCTTCGCGATGAACTTTGAGGTAGATCATGCCAGAAAATTGGCTGATCGCCGCCGAGTAAGATAATCCCAGGCTTTGTTTCCAATTTTTGCGATCTGCTAGGTTCGCCATGTGCCCGAATTTTCAAATATTATAAAATGTAACACTCACTAGTAAAGAATACCATGGAAATGACTGCTTTCCATCGCAATATTCAATTGAAAACCAAAACCACTTAGGGGTAAAGTTTGGCCTAATACAAAATTGACGACTGCAGTGGGTATTCTGTGTTTATTGGGACCAGTTTCTCAATTTTCCAGCGTAAAGTTCAGGGAGCAAGATTTTACACAAAAAGCGAGATCCATACAGGGATTCCCGAACTATTTTCAGAGGGAGACTATGTGTGTTTGTGTCCGTCCATCCGTGCGAAGTTTGTGAACAGATTATCTCCCAAACTGTAGGAGCTATGATGATGAAACTTGGTAGTGGGTAGGAGGGGCAAGGTTTCTTGAACTGATCAGATTTCCAGTGCTAAATGTGCTGATTAAATTGGCTAATTTACATAATTTGCATATAAACCTACTGACCCTATAGACCATGTCTGGGTCGTTTTTGACCCCAGCTTTTCCCCTGGCCACGACACGCTTGAAACTGAGTAGCGAGGGGATGCATCGAGCAGAGAGATGCAGGGGCGCTGTGGCATGAACAATTGGGGCTGTATTAAGCGCCTCCTCGGTGGCTATTGATGCGCAAATTCCCCCTGCCCAATAACAGCCATGGGTTATAGAGTTAATAAAGAAATACTGCTTTGTCTCTAGTTGACATGCGCTTTGCAGAGACTTGCCTGTCTTTGACTATCCATAGCAGGGATAGTATAACCCTATAGACCATGTCTGGGTCGTATGTGACCCCAGCTCTTTCACTGGCCACGACACGCTCCAAACGGCGAGTAGCGAGGGGATGCATCAAGCAGAGAGATGCAGGGGCGCTGTGGCGTGACGCTACCGGAATGTCGCGAACAATAAGGGCTGTCTTAAATGCCTCCTCGGCCAGTGTTGCGCAAATCCCCCCTGCCCAATAACAGCCATGGTAATAGAGTTAACCTTGTGAACAAGTTATTTCAAGAACCATAACAGCTGTGATAATGGAAGCTGGTAGGTGGTAGTAGGATGATGAGTTCTCGAACTGATTAGACTTTTAGCACAAACTATGCTGATTATGTCAGGCTAATTTGCATAATTTATGCAGTGAATCTAGTAAATGCATTATCTGGAAATCTATAAGAGGTATGGTGTTGAAACATGGTGGATGTAGTCAACATTTTGTGCTGAATATTTTGAAGGTCATTTGGAGGTCATCAGGGTCATTTGAGGTCAAATTATGGATTTACATGAAACTTTGGTGGATACAGTCAACATTTGGTGCCAGAAATTTTGAAAGTCAGTTGGAGGTCATCAGGGGTCATTTGAGGTCAAATTACTAAAGATTGTTGAATTTTCATAAAAGGTGGTAGATATGGTCAACTTTTGGTGCCACAGATTTGTATTACAATCTTGTGTTTGTTGCACTGGTTAAGCTGGTATTCTTATCAATAGAATTCTAGCTATCTCATAACTTCTTGTTCAGAGCAAGCTTGATGTGGCAATTAGTCTACTTTGGGAGTTGGATACACTGTGTTCAACCTTGGAGTAGAAACTGCTCTCTGGTTTGCTTTTCCATTTCTTGCATTCTTGGCAAGCCTGGTGAGGTAATTGGTCTGCTCAAGGAGTTGAATACCCTGTATTGAACCCTTGAGTAGACTGCTTGCTGTTTGTCAGTCAGTTCTGTTGGGTCCATTTGTTGACTAGATCTTTATTGAGGAGACTGTTAGGAAGGGCATCCAAGTCATAATACAAGTCAATTGCCTCAATAATCTTTACATTTCTTGTGAAGGCCCCCGTCATACCCACATTTGTGTGCAAAATTGACATTAAATCGGATGATGATGATGATGCCACAAAGGCATCTTATTGTGCATGAGAGGAGATTGCTTCTCTTTAGAACTGCCTGATGTAAACAGCCTGTCGTGCACCATTGAAATTAGGTCAAAGAGCAGAGCTGATTGATGATATATTTTGTGATGATCCACTTATTTTTATTTTCATCAACTTATTAATATTTTATTAAAGCCCAATCTGTGGTGAATCTGAGGTCCAGCTATAAGCCAGTGAGAGATGAATTGTTGCTATGTCAGCATTACTTAAGAGCCCCAACAAATTAACATGCTAGAAAAAGTTTTCTTTAGCAATTTGGAAATATGCTGCTGATTATGACATCATTATCAGGTATATAAAAAGAACAAATTGCAAATGACCAAATCATGGCATTTCAACCACAGAAGCCCTCTGTTGTGCAACCAGGTAAAACTAGAGGTCAGAGAACGGCCTTGTCCCTAATTATAAGCCATTCGACCTTGTCCACGTATATTATCTTTTCAGATTGTAGACAACAGAGATTTCTTTGAGATCATGCCAGCCTATGCCAAGAATATAGTAGTGGGGTTCGGGAGGATGAACGGTAGGACAGTCGGCATCGTCGGGAATCAGCCCAAAGTGGCCTCCGGTATGTCGTTCATTTTGAATGTGCTTCAGGTTTAGCTGCACGGCACAGGGTTTATAGTATGGAATTCTATGGGCTCAGGAAGCCAATTCTGGCTCATCGAGGAACCAACCCTGAAGCTATGTGATCATGAATGAACACTGGTGAAGGCTTGCCTTCTTCTCGAATAGTGTTCAGACAGTGAAGGGGCAGGCGTGTAACTATTACAATCTCATTCCGCTCCCGGGACCACCATTCAGAATCCACATCCGATGGACGTGAGTGGAACTCCCAATGTTCGACCACTTTCCTGAATGCTATGAGAGGTGGTAGCAACCTGTTCCACCACTGCAGAACAGCTGTGCTGAAATATATCCAATGAACCTAATTCTCATGAAGTTAATTAATCCCATTACAACGAAGCCAGAAATTGTGAGACCATGTACAACCGCAGAACAGCATTTGAGGAGCAAGTATCAAGGCACAAGTGGGATTTGATCCAGTTAGTATAAATCAAATAGTTACCTACATACCGGACTCTGTTCGCCGGGCCCCGTCTGTGGCCACTTTGAAGTCACGTCTCAAAACTAGGCTTGTTTGTTGGCGTTTAATTTCGTAAACGTTAAACGGCCGTTTTTCGGAACCGTGTACCGTGTACACGGCAGTGGGTCATGAC
>JAODUJ010131890.1:0-11187 GCA_027564615.1 Psolus chitonoides | reverse complement strand
TGTTGGTACATTCGTGGACTTGCCTTGTGACATTTGTAGGTAAATTTGTTGATACATTCCCTCCCCCACACACACTTGACACCCTATATATGCTAGTGGAACACCATCCAGTTTTCTTTTCATACAAACTCTTTTCAGTAGTTCCTATTTAATGGTAATTTTAGGGCATGAGTAATCATCAGTCCATTGAGTTCAGAACAAAGTTGGTGCTTTAAGGAGTTTTTATACTGAATGGTGGGCGGAAAAACGGCAATTATTTTATTTCGTGCAGGATTATATTTTTCATTTCAATCAATAGATTTTTTTCCTCTATAGGCATGTGTAATTAGTTGGAGTACAATCTCAGCAAATTTGCAACTTGGCTAATGATTGTGATAAAAGTTACACTAGCATGCTTGTAGGTTCGATGGGTTATGTGCGGTTGGCAGAAAGGTATTACTGCGGTATGCCTGAAAAGAAACCCATCAGGTTTATGTAGTCTGTACATTTCCCTTTAATTAGCTGGTTTAATGTTGCCTGCCTTATACAGTTTAGTGTGGTAATAATGCCTTGCACCATCAAATTAGGACAAATTGTGTCTGATGTCACTGGCATTAACAAAAAATATGAAAATTGACTGGCGTTCAAGGAGACCGAGCCTATCATCTCGTAGTTATTGTGGAGTAGACCTTGGAGGAGCTGTCTGCCAGCCATGCCCTAATCCTATACCCATTCACAAATAGATATTGACAGTGGGTATCACATTGTATATTCACAGAGCGATATTAAAAACAATAATCTGTGTTCACTTTCACACAGTGGAAGAAAGCTTCAAAATGAAAATTGTAAATGTTCAACACATATTAGGCTATAGTCCCAGCCTATATCAGCACCAACAGGTTCAATATCTTTAATTCAATTTATTTTCCACAACATGAAAATACACAAGTAATTCACAACAAATATATTTTTGGGCTTATTTCTTTGCAAATTAGTCATTTTTTTTGAAGGGATCTTTCCATAAATGATTAATTAGGTGAACATAGTAGGATCTATGGTTTGTGAGAGAAAAGTCTTGTGTGGCACCCAAACACAGAGACTTGCTTTAAAGGGCTACAAGAAGAAGGAAACCTCAGTTTAGATTAACACATAACGATAGACACATTCAATGTATAGTTTTACACTATACTATCGTGCAACCGAGCAAGTGGTTCAGCCCGCGTCTTCCAAGCATGGGTTCGAATCCCGGCTCGGACATTAAAACTGTTGTTGTCTAGTTTCTACTCCCCTCAGGGGAGAATCATTGTACAAACAAACAATACTCCTACGGTCAATTGTATTCGAACTTCGTCATTGATGTCAGTGTTACCAATTGCAGCCACGGTTTTCTTGACAGCAATATCCAACACTAGAATTAACTCTGTTGTAAGGGTGATTGCTTCGCATAACAGCTTTGGCCAATAGTCACATTTGTGGAGTGGTTGGTTCAGCATTCTGAAATCTATACCTTATATATCTAAAACCAGATTGAATGATGAGAACATTTTTTTAGTAGAAACTAGCTTTCATAAATATATATATAAATGCATTGTACAGTATGAAATAAATAAAAACGATACCAAAATTATGTATGTCTTTAATTTATTTGGAACAGAAGTTAAAGCTTCCAGTCAAATGTTACAAGTGGAAAGCAAAACATGGCAAGATTGTTGAACACTTTTCATGAAGTTTCTCAAATAAATAGCAATATATACAAAATAGTTTCTTTTGGTGCATATATAAATAAATATAGGAAGGTGAAAATAAAGAACATCACTGCTTCTACCCCAGAAAACAGTAACTAATAGCAATACAGGTCTTCGATGTGAAGACTGAGAAAGCTAACTTAGTAATGTGATAGATAGCACCATCAATACAGGGCCACGATTAAGCTAGTATGGGTAAAGCTGAACATCACAATTTCATACACAACTGAAGTATGTACCCATACTAGCCTAATCGTGGCCCTGTATGGATGGTGCTATAACAATACTAAGAGCCGATAGGAACATAGCCACCAGACTGGGACGTAAAGCATAACAGCGTATGTATAACTATCACCTTGTGGCTTCTGTCTACCACCTAAGAAAAACCTAGTATAAAAGGTTAGGACTAAAGAAAGTTAAGTGTTGTCTTTGGGCATGAAAAAAGCAACTGTGCCAGTGAATTGTGTGCAAAATAATGTAAAAAATCAGATCCTGCTCCCAAGGCAACATTTTGAGAAGTTTTAGCCACTTTCCTGAATGGAAAGGTGGGGGTGGTAGTAGAGGTATCAAGAATCGGTTTAGCCCCAATGAAGAGCAGCACCCAAGCCAACAAACCTAAATTACCAACGCCAATGACATACAATGAAGAAAAAAAAGCTGCCAGTGTCGCCTTCAAATTAATTGGCTGACAAGTCGCACTAGTTAGATTAATCCAGTGGTTGGCCAGAATCAATAATATTGGCTAGATGACATTAAATAGGAATATGGTTTGTCACACTGATTGATATGCCTTATAGTGCACATCACAGTGTTTCCACATTTTCAAAGCCAATTTCCTGAAATTTGTATTAAAATTTACCGAAAACGTGTGAAATCAGAAGATGACCATTTCCGAAATAGATTTTCGGTCGTTGTGTGAGCAATCCGCATTTTCCTTCCTGTGTAAACAGTCAACTATTTTACTGAAGGATGAGAGAGGATGCAATACTGGTTGATATAATTTATTTATTTCTCAGTACTATTTTACTGTTGTTTATGTAGCTAACTTTGTGGATTTACATTCTTTTGCTTGATCGTCACAGTATTTCCCAAAATGTTGTCATTTGCCAAATTTTCTTGAAAGTGGAAACACTGGCACATCATGTCACATCTCATGTGAAATGGCATAGCTAAACTGTTTTGGGCATTGTACATCCTTTGTGCACCCCTGGAGAACCTGCAGCACTGCACCATACTACCATGTAAGCTAACACCCATCATAACTATGGCTAACTATTGAAGCCTGGCAAGAAGCTGCTAATGATGGTAGTTTGAACTCTGAATGACCCCAGTTAGGGTAACACATAAGGATTGGTGCATTTATTATGGAAGGTTATGCAACACACTGAGACCTCGTAAACAATACTGGCATATGTGGTAATCACAGCACACAACGTACCACGGTATCAGTGGGTTTGAGATACTCGAACATGGAAGGCTGCAGGAATACCCTATGAATGCAGAGCACAGGAAATATCATGATCTCAAATACAACACAAATAAAACATCCTTCATCAGACTCTGGATGTACCCTGAGGCATGCCTGGGGGAGTTTTCTTAAGAAGGGCTGTTGCTAAAGTAATATGACATCCCTCTATTCCCATACTCCACCATACAGTATCCAGCAAAAGAGACCAGGTCAACATGGCTGGTGGTGGATCAGGATGCAGCCAACAGGACATAGCGAATCCAGACGGTATCCCTGGGGGTTATCCATCTAGGTGAATGGCTATTGTACCCTTTTGTACACCTGGGTGGAGAGAACCGTTGCCCCCGGACAATTGCCCCCCAGGAAAACTACCCCCCGGACAATTCCAAATTGACAAAGCTAGTAGTACTGCTAAATTTGATTTTGTCCGGGGGGCAATTGTCCTGGGGGGTAATTGTTCTGATACCCCTCATGACAGATCATACTAACTAACCAGAGGGTCTAAACTCCCGATTCTGGGCTATAGCCACTGGGCCTACCAATTTCTTAACAATTGTCATCACATTTATTCATCCAAACAATTGGCATTTGAAAACCTCGCAAGCATTATTCCAACGAAATAACTTTATACTTAACTTGATACACCATTATCAGAAGTAGCTTAGCATTACCTATCGATAACTTTGTCATAAAATATCATGTGTGAGGTCCTCAAATATGGGATCGGCAAATTGTTCAACTTTTTCCCACAAATCATGACAATTTCACTCTAGTATGATGGACAATGAAAAATTGGTTATTCGTTATGCACAAGTTTCAACAAGGTTGCTAGATATAGCCATTAGGCCTCATGGTCCAACATCTCTCAGCCAAACCAGTTTTTGTTTATCCTACTGCCAAATTTCAGTCAAAACAAAGGAAGTGGGCAGATTCTTTTACAGTAAAACTAAACCATTTGAATTTCTGGAAAAACATCCACAACAGTAACAATTTGTTGAAATTTTGATCACAAAATCATGGTAAAATTACACACATTTCCAGCCGAATTTTGGTTTCGTGGACAAATGTTATTCTGGTGGTTAATCTGAAATGACCAGATTTAAGAAATATGCTTGTGATTAATATTTCATCTAATTCAGAAAAGTACTTTTGTGCTCTCAATCATCATTTTGAAAAGAAATGTCATTCCCAGAAGAATTAGGGTAGCTGCTCAACATGAGCTTAGCCTAGACAGCATACCTTTCAAACAGAATTACCTGAAAGTACTTTTAGAAAAAACAAAAGGTAAGGACAGATAATTTGATGTTAGGCCACCATTTCTGGGAAGCAACTTGACCAACACCGACTGCTGGCTTCATCTAGAGCTCTAATTAGCCTTGTCAACACACTTTTGAAACAAAGCAATGTAGCTTCTTCAAAACAAAATTATTTTTTAAAAGGAGAAAATTAATTGAGGACAGGTAAGTTGATTTTAGGCTACAATCTTCGGGAAGCAATTTGGCCAACACACAACTGCTGGCTTCAAATAAAGCTCAGCCTAGTCAGTACACTTTGGAAACAAAGCAATATAACTTTCTTCAAACATAATTATTTGACGAAATTTAGGAGCTCAGTGAGTCTGTGTGATGCCAAATCGTCATTTCAACTAATTCAAACCAAATTATTGAGTCTACTGTTATGTGACACAGAATTCAAAATAACTTGGATCTTTATTTCAAAAGGTGATACCACTCTGTAAAGGAGAGGGCTGTCTAGTGTCTAACACAAGCCAATGCACTAATTAATGCACAAGCTTTAAGGTGATACCACTCTGTGCAGAAGAGGGCTGTCTAGTGTCTAACACAAGCCTGTGCACTAATTAATGCAGCACAAGCTTTCAAAATCCAAACAGTGCAGCATCCATAACTTGTTCAAACAAACACTGATAGTTTCTGAAAGTGAAGTTATTCTCGTCTGAATATGGTTTAAATTCTCATTAACAAATAACAATATTTCACTCTCCTTAGCTGAAATGCAGACTCACTGAGCTCCTTTACCATAGGCACCTCTCGGCGACACCAAGAGAGCACAGTATACCCACGTCTTTCTGGTTCCACTCGAACCTGGCAAGTAGTTACTGGAAGCGCGCCCCTTATCGAGGAGAAGTGTCATTGTTCTCTGTCACGTGGTCAACAGCTTACGGGTGCCTCGTTGGGCTAGGCTCTAGCCCATGTTATGGCCAACTGGCGATCCAGCATTGTACACCAGATACAGTGTGGGAGTGAAAGGGTTGAAGATAGGTAATTCCATGTCAGGCAATAATTTGTGGTAGCAACATGACCCAACACACAACTGCTGGCTTCAATTATGTCTATCATTCCACCCAATACACATAGACAATATAGTAACTACTGTGTTAGCTTATAATTTGCAGTAATTACTGTGTCATTTGTAATATACTAAGTATTATAACACCAGTGTCGTAACAATTGTACATAATTTAATTCATCACACCAGTGTAGTAACAACCATACCAGTATTATAATGTGATGTTAGTTACTGTGTTAGAGTTAGCTTATAATTCCCAGTAATTACTGTGTCATTTGTAATATACTAAGTATTACAAGACCAGTGTCGTAACAATTGTACATAATTTAATTCATCACACCAGTGTAGTAACAACTATACTAGTATTATAATCTGTGATGTTGGTTACTGTGTTAGAGTTAGCTTCACAGTAGTTAATACTATATTGGCTATGTGTATTGGCTGATTATTCCCAACAACAGTTATATCCAGTTATTTAATTCAGGATTCATTCATTAGTATATCAGACTTCACATACTTCTTATAGAATGCTAAGAGGACACCCTCTTTCTTATTTTAATTGAAATGCCTCTCATGATGCTAATATGATGGTGCATTGACAGCGTCACAAGGTTCCTTGAAAGTGGCACATGACACTTTTCGAACAATTTTTGACAAACTAGGTTTCCTGCATTACCTGAGAGACTGTGGTACTAAAACTAGCCATGTAACTTAGGTTAGGTTAGTTCATTTTGTAGAAGGGTTGTAGAAGGGGTGCTTATATCCCCTAGCAGAAGCTAGTAGCCATTTTCAGCTGGGTGGACTGGAGCAGGTGGAATATTAGTGTCTTTCTCAAGGACACACCATAGCACCTCAGGTGTGACTCAAAATCATAACCCTACAGGGCTGTCGGGTGGGGGGGGGGGTGCATTAGGTGCGTTCACACCCTCTTTTTACTCCAGGAAAATATTATTTAGCATACCTGATGCTTGAACACTGATAATCAAGATATTTTGCACATTATGTAGCCTCAAATTGCATCTCGGGGCCCTCGAATATTAATAAAAATTCCAAGGGGACGGCGAAGCCCCCTCCGCCTTAGACCCCTCCCACAGGACGGCGATCTGAAACGTTCCAAATAAATCCCGTTTCGTACTTTTGTTTGCATGCCACCCCCCCCCTTCGGGAAAAGCTTCCTACGGGTCTGCCTTAGTAAGTAACCTGGTAAATATTCCCTTAACATTGGGTAATTACATATTTAAAAGGCAACAGCAAACCTTTTGTCTCAACTTTTTAAATCAGGCTCGGTAAACATCAGAATCTTTTGGCATTTTCCCTGTTTTTCTTTTCTTCACCACTTATTCAATGTGACATGATCAAACATAATCGGATTACATCTATAATCTATAATCGGATAATCTATTAGTATTCTGAGAAGAGAAGTAATTTATTTGACCAGCAATGACTTGTATGCATTCAGTCGGGTCACGATGCAACATTTGACCGAAGACTTGCAGTGCTGGAGCAGTAATATTTCTTGTGAGCTATGAAAGTAGACAGACTATGGAAGCTAATGTTACAAGATTTACAGGCCTTACTGCCCGGCGGAAAGGCAGATGAGGAAGGTCTAGTAGTAGCACTAGCAGCTGAAGAAAAGACTCTTACTGGACATGGTAGCTTCCCATTCAAGTGAGTCTGCGATTTTTTGACTGTGTCCACGTGGGAGTTAGCCAACGCCGTAGGTGATGATGGCTCAATCTTTATTCGAATAGTTTGAGTGGGTGACCGCTTAGTGACACCATCTCCATCAGCCTTTAAATAACCTTCTCTTTGATCAGAGTTTGTTCCTTCCATTTTAATGACAATGGCAGCATCACATTTGTTCGGGACTAGTGATGAGTTCCTGGAGACTCCATCAGAGGTGTTACTCCCTGCAGGAGATAGCCTCGTCCTCGGATTGTCTTCCTGGAGAGGGGACAACCTCTCCGCTGTATCAGGAACAATTCTGTTTTGTTTATCGGCTTCACTGCTGTCCTGCCTCTCTGCACCGGACAGTTTATCAGAGTGACTGTCTTTGTGACCTTTGACTTCACCAGTTTCAGACCTATGATGGTCCTTACAACCTTCCCGTAAACATTCTTCCTGTTCATTTTTCTTAGGGGGGCCTTTTGTCTTTCCATGCGTGTCATTCCCTGGTGCCCGTCTGGGAGGTGAGCGTGATGAGGTACTAGGTCCTCCCCGGACCGGGCCACCTCCTGAAGAAGAAACCAGCGAGTTTGCTATTTGACAGTAGAACTTCTGATGAATCTCTAGAGACTCCAGCTTACGGAAGGCCACACCACACCCGGAGCAGATGCGGAGACCCTCCAAGATTTGCTTCTCTGGACAGTTCCGGGCATAGATCTTTTCCAGATAATCATTTATGTTACAAAGGGTACCATTTTGGGGATATTCTAAATGTTTCACTTTCATTCCTGGAGCCTTTATTGCTTCTATCAAAGACCTTTTAGATGGACCTAGCCTAGAATCACCTGATCCTGAAATTTCAGGAATCGTTGATGAGCCTGATCCAGTAGGATTTGATGTCTTTTGTTTGGAACTGTGAGGAATCATAGGGGAAGGCAAGCTTTTGTTCCTGTTCAACTCCGAGCAGTACAACTGCTCATGGGCCATTAAGGTACTTGCTTTCCAAAATGACGTTCCACAACGAACACAAATGAAGGACTTCCTGGGAGAAGACTTCCTTTCCTGAGAATGTTCCGAACTATGCGCTTCCTCTGGAGAAATGTTGTCAAATGAGTCTGCCTTATCAACATATGATGCGGCCCTATGTTGCTCAGGTGATGTACGAAGACTCAAATCCAATGGGGAGTCACCCGTGTTTTTGCCTTTCCTGCTAACATTTGGTGTAGAGCGAGAAGGTTCTACTTCTGCCATTGGGATGGCAACTGGAGGGGTCAACAGGAATATTGGTGATATCACATGGGCTCCACTTGGGCTGATGAGTTGGGTGCCTCCTACAAGCATAGCAGTGGGTACAACGGGGCTCATATACATCATTGGGGCATGACGTGGTTTAGGTATCCTACTGCATTCTGATCTATTTTTCAGTACGCCATCGACTTCTTCATGTGAATTAGAACTTTCTCCTGTCTTCATATTTATTCTGTTTGGTACCACAAAGGTTTGTGTACCATAGTCAGGAGATCCCTCCCTGCTATCGGAATTTGGGTCACTCCCCTCTGAAAGCCTCTGCTTGCAATAGTATTGCTTGTGAGCCAGATAATTTTCCTTAGACCGAAAACAAATGCTACACGACTTGCACATGTATGCAGCAATAGGTGAACTGTGTTCGCCAGCGTTGATAGCCTCAGTTGGGCTTGAGGAATTGACTTTAACCTCTACATTGCTTGTAGATGGCAAAGTATCACACCACCTAATTCGTTTGGCTCCTACGTCATCCAATCCATTCATTTTTTTCCGTTTATTCATGTCATTTGGACGAGGAATGCGGAGTCGTCTGGGGTCAGTCATAGCATTAATTCTGTCCTCTATACCGCCATTTCTATGACGACTATATCTTACATTTGACGCAGTCTCACTTTCCTTATTTGACGAATCACCTCGTGGACTGCAGTTTCTATTAATGTTCATTCTTTCAGCCTGGTCACCATGCAGTCTACTGCCCTCAGTGTCCTGTTCTCCTGACTGTTTTTCTACCTTAACATGGCTAAAGACATGCTCTCTCAATATGTCCCAGCTCTGGGCAACAAAGTTGCAGAATTTGCACATCGGGACGTGTTCGCTACAGTGGAGTATCAACATGTGACTCTCACAGTTTTGTCGGGACATGAACGATGACTGACATAGCTGGCAGACGTGGACTAGCGAGGGGCGGCTGGATTCTTCCATAGAGTTCCTGCTTGAATTTCTTGAAGGTACTTTTGGGCTGGGAGTCTGTGATGCTGACATGCTGTTATTATAGTCCAAATTGTTTGGTGCCGGATTGATGTGACTCCTGCCGGTGCAGTAGTACAGCTGATGTGCTTCGAGATTGTCGCTGTTTCTAAAACACACACTGCAGTTCGGACACTTCCTAGTGCCATCTGTGAAGAGTAAATAAAATATTGGAGTCGTTGAAAAATCTAGAATGGTTAGTGTTGTCACTCCAGGTGATCAGTTGGGTGGGGGTTGCCACTCTACCAGTGCTATTTTTAATTTTGTCTATAGTGTTGAGCACGATAGTATATCAGGGTTCTGTTGTCTAAGTAATGGTAAGTATTGTTCGCTTGTAGATTCCCAAACCAGTAAGTTTTGTGAGAGTCTCATTTAATATTGCAGAATAATGAAATGATAGACCTGTATAGGCTGTATGATGAATGATATTTCAAGCCACAAGCACAGTTGAAAACTTTGGTCGAACATAGTAAACAAGGTATGATTTATAATTGATTGCATCAAAATGAGCATGCAGGAATAAAGTCTCAGTCTGAGTTGGAAACTTGGGTTCAAGTATAGAAAACACTTGATGATATGGAGATCATCACAAATAATGAGTTTCTAGTCATGTTTCAAAGCATGATTTTTTGTAATAGAATTTTACGGGTTCAGGTAGCCATTATGGATCATCTGGGAACCCTGAAGCATGACCATGGATGAACGCCGGCATTACCCTTCTCTTCTCGACTAGTGTTCAGAGAATAACGAGGCAGGTATGTACAATCACAATCCCATCCTGCCCCCGGGACCGACATTTAACATCCCCCTATCCGACGGACGTGAGTGAACCCTCAGCGTTTAACCACCTTTCCTAAATGCTGAGAGATGTGGTAGCAACTTGTCCGTCAACACTGCAGAGCAGCCGTGCCGAAAAATTTCATGAACTTAATTTCCCGGAACCAATCGCCCCATTACAACGCAACTGAAATTGTGACACCATCCACAACTGCAGTACAGCTTTTAACGAGCTAGCATCTAGCCCGAGCCGACGAGTCTCTTCCCTCAGGGTTTTATTTGCTCACACAGTTCAAAATGCTATTTTGGCATGCCAAAAATGATAGCACATCTATTTGATATTTGGTTTTAATAGATTTTATGCATTTTGGGGTTAGAGAAATGCCCTAAATGACCTTGATGACTATCCTGGTCATATGGAATTTGGCACATTTTTCATGGTTTTCTGTGAATATCTCTCTCACCTTACTATTATTCCTAAAGATAATTAACACCATCAGAATCTTTAGTTCGATCACTTCAAATCGTTATGACATTTTTTAGAAATGGATAAAAACTACGGAAGTTATGACCAAGGGAAAAAGGATACTTTTGGACAAATTTTTTCAAACTTTTCCCCCGAATTGGCACACCTGTCACAAAATCGAACCTGCAACCAAGTCGACACGATTATATTCCGAAATTTTTTCCATGGGTAAAGAACATTAGAAAGTTGCAACTTTTGAGCCAAAATTTACCAAAAAATATAAAGAACAAGAGCCGAGGGCTACGTGATTCCTTGCCTTTAGAATTAAAACCTGTTTTCATAGTTTGACCTCTATTGACCTTCGACCTAAGCTCCCAACCAAGTATGAGACTGATCCAAGTTACTCCCTTTGAGTTTGCCTGATTACGAGCTAATTTTCGTACAATTATGTTTGGCTCCGCCCCTCATGAATATCAATGATATGAGATGTCATATCACCCATATATACT
>JAODUJ010131779.1:0-11187 GCA_027564615.1 Psolus chitonoides | reverse complement strand
AATTGATTTCCTGTCAGTTCATTGGGTTGTTAGCTATCTCGCGGCAAAACTCTCTATTCCCATTGGCTGCAGGAATTTGTCAGACAAACGCTGGTTTGTGTTTGGCTGAGAGTTTTCAGACGTTTGGTCACTCTTGCAAGCTTGTAAAAAGCAAGAACACGTCTCGACTTCAAATGGATTCCTATATCAGTTTCTGACCTGCTAAAACCTTCGCCAGGTTTACGTTATAGCAGAAGTGGGTATTCTCCCTGCCATCGCCATTAATATTTGGACAATACTTAGTCGCCAGCATCGTTTTCTACTAAGCAATTTAGCCGGACCAGTTTTATGTCATCGTTCGGAGCTGACAGTGTATTAGTATTACCAGCCTATAGACTATAGTACTTCATAGGCTATCGTTGCTACACGCTATTTTACCACGGTCAACGTCTAGTGTTACAGACTAGCCTTCGGTGAACTACACATATATTTATTGTGGGATTCAATTCAACTTCCTAGTGGCAATGGATGTCATTTGAACTAAAGCAGCAATTTGGAGAGACAGTTGTATGTTCGAGCGTTGGATTATATTTGTGACTATATTACGGACAGTTTTATTAGCCTAGGAGTTTAGTGTTAGGCTACAGAATTTATTGTTTAGACCTGTTTTCAGTCCTGTAGTTTTAGGACACGTTATTGAAGTTTTATTATTACTACGTTACTAGTACTATGTTAGCCTATGAGAACGTTAACTGATTGTAGGTTGACTTAGTATTGTATAGGCTAGTGTTTAGCCTTGTTATAGTGTGCCTAGCAGAGCCTAGTTTTATTCGCATGTGGTTCTAGTTTACTACCGCTACTATTAGACAGGATGTTTTTATAGGAGCTAGGACATTTTACCGGCCAGTAGGCTAACTAATTAGACACCTTGTCCTTCTTGTGTGACGGGTTGGCAATCATTTCGCCGCCAAAGGACAGGAGGGCAGGGTGGCTTCATCTATGCCACAGGCCCGGTTTTATTGTATTGCCATTTGACCTATTGGTTATGACATTCAGCTTGAACGTAAAAGTTAGGTTAGCTGAGTGCAGTAGGTTCCCTATAGCTTATTACTAGTCGACAACAGAGCTAGACTGGCGAATTCAATGTTAGACAGTTTTTAGTGTTTCGCGACTATGGTGTTTAGATTCCTATGCTCGGTTGTGGACTAGTTCGTTTTGGGATTGCTGCATAACTACCTCTCCTAATTAAATGGCCAGTCCATGAGACGGAGTAAACACCCTGTTTGCTATATGTCCACCATGGTTCAAATCCCCTTGTAGTGGTTAGTAAACATTAATACACAAGGGATATCCTAGTTCGGACAATAATCTGCCAACATTTTATCCCTGCATAAACATGTGGTCCCTCAGTAGTAGCCTTAGGAGGCTATCTTTGATGTGCAATTGAATGGTATAGGCTTTAGTCATGGCAACCTGTGTTAATATCACTGGGTTAATTACAAATGTTGTACATTTATGTATGTTAACTTTGATTTGCATTATTGGTCAGCTCATAGATGTTATTTATGACACTTTGACAATTGAAGAATTATGCAACCTGGGAGTATCACATGTTCACACAAATTTACAGATATCAAAACAAATTGTCGTATTAATGTTGACCTGGCACATTTTAGAAAAAGCATTTGTAGCTATTCGTGTTAATGTAAGCAACCCATATACATTTTTTTATTAACAGCAGTGAATCATTGAGTGGAGTGTCCTCTAAGGACAATTTTTTCCTCTGCCAGAACAAACTTAACCATACAAAATATAGGCCACACAACCAGGAGTACAGAGCCATGTACAAGGTTGGAAACATGGCCATCCCATATATCATACCATTGTTATGGTTCTGTATACATCATACAAGTAAAACAAGATCCATTAAAAAGTGTTATGAAAATTTGGAGCCACTATAAGTGTAACAAGCCATGTTACAGGTTTGTCTGGTTTGGATCTGAATTAATAATGTGTGTACTAATTCCCCTGTAGACCCCATGACCCTACCCCATTGCTGATCCTTCCTCTCTGTGATCCAAGCGAATTTCCCCATGTAGCTTCACGCACAGAGTACATCAACCCTATTGTTTTTTGTGTATGTACAGTAGTTCCAAGGTAATTTGAGGTTAGAGGTCAAACACTGAAAACTTCAATAGCAATATCTGAAGAATGCCAACCTTCACAAATGTTATATTTTGCATGAAATCTACTGTTTTTGGTGCAGTTCCAAGGTCATTTGAGGTCAAACAGGGAAAACATAATCGCAATATCTGAAGAATGCTTGCCTTCAAAAATTTCACATTTGGCATGTAGCTTCCCCACACAGAGTACTTGAGCCGTATTGTTTTCCAATGTCATTTGAGGTCAGTAGAGGTTAAGAACAGAAAACATTGTCATTGCAATATTTAGAGAACTTCCAACTTTTAAAAATTGCACAAACATACATGGACTGACTATATTACTATAACTGTAGTGAATTGTTTTATCATCCCCGCTTTATAGTGTAACGGTCGAAGGATGTCATAGCAGCTCATCTGCATTCAATTGATTTCCTGTTAGTTCATTGGGCTATTAGCTACCTAGCGGTTGAATTCTCTATTCCCATTGGCTGCAGGAATTCGTCAGACAAACACTGGTTTGTGTTTGGCTGATAGTTTTCACACGTTTGGTCACTCTTGCAAGCTCGTGAAAAGCAAGAACACGTCTCTCGATTACGAATGGATTCTTATATCAGTTTGTGACCTGCTAAAACTCTTGCCGGGTTTACGTTATAGCAGAAGTGGGTATTCTCCCTGCCATCGCCATTAATATTTGGACAAATAGTCACCAGCATCATTTTCTACTGAGCAATTTAGCCGGACCAGTTTTATGTCATCGTTCGGAGCTGACAGTGTATTACCAGCCTAGCCTAGCCTAGGCCTATACTTCATAGGCTATCGTTGCTGTTTGGGCCACACGCTATTTTACCTCGGTCAACGTCTAGTGTTACAGACTAGCCTTCGGTGAACTACACATATATTTACTAGTGGGATTCAATTCAACTTCCAGTGGCAATGGATGTCATTTGGACTAAAGCAGCAATTTTGAGAGACAGTTGTATGTTCGAGCGTTTGTTTATATTTGTGACTATATTACGGACAGTTTTATTAGCCTAGGAGTTTAGTGTTGGGCTACGGAATTTATTGTTCAGACCTGTTTTCAGTCCTGTAGTTTTAGGACACGTTATTGAAGTTTTATAATTACTACGTTACTAGTTAGTGTTAGATAATGACACGAGTGAACAATGATGTCCTATTACTGTGTTAGCCTATGAGAACGTTAACTGATTGTAGGTTGACTTAGTATTGTATAGGCTAGTATTTAACCTTGTTATAGTGTGCCTAGCAGAGCCTAGTTTTATTTGCATGTGGTTCTAGTTTACTACTGCTACTATTAGACAGGATGTTTTTATAGGAGCTAGGACATGTTCACCGGCCATTAGGCTAACTAATTAGACACCTTGTCCTTCTTGTGTAACGGGTTGGCGATCATTTCACCGCCGACAGCAGGGCAGGGTGGCTTCATCTATGCCACAGGCCCGGTTTTATTTTATTGCCATTTGGTTATGACATTCAGCTTGAACTTTATGTAGTGTAAAGGTTAGGTTAGCTGAGTGCAGAAGGTTCCCTACCTATAGCTTATTACTAGTCGACGACAGAGCTAGATTGGCGAATTCAGTGTCAGACAGTTTTTAGTGCTTCGCGACTAGGCCTAGGGTGTTTAGATTCCTACGTTCGGATGTAGACTAGTTTGTTTTGGGATTGCTGCAGAGCCTGCATAATTGGAGTGAAGACCACTGAGGAGGAAGCTGAAGAACACAGTAAAAAAGGTATGGATAGATTGTTTACAATTTATTTGATATCTTAACAGGCTAACATCCTATATTTGTGACTGTATCCAAAAGATCAGTATTCAGAACGTCCTCTTAGATGACCTCCCTCTACGTAGAGGCGTTCCCAGGGATCTGTCGCAGTTATTCACTGTGTACACTGCGCCACTTGGAGATGTTATTTCATCTCATTATGTCAAATATATGACATACTCTGATGATACACATCTATATTAGATTATTAATCATAACATGGTCTTCTGACACTATAATTACCAATCATGATGCCTGGCGGAGGTAGACATCTCACAAAGCGGGAGTTAATATGAACCACTTCGGTTTTAGAGTCGTTTAACATTAATTTATTTTGTATTGACCATGCTTTAATGTCGCATATACACTGTTCAACCTGGGTAATTGCTTCCGACAGGTTATTAAGAAGATTATCCAAGCTGCTTCCTTCGCCATATACAAAATTGGCCGGCTACGTAAATACCTTGACAGCACATCTACGGAGCGTCTTGTCCATGCTTTTGTTTGATGGCGCCTCGATTATTGTAACAGCCTTTTCTATGGACTACCTGCACGTGAGATTGATAGGATCCAGCGTATTCAGAACGCAGCAGCACGGCTGATCACTCGTTGCGGGAAACATACACACATGAAACCTATCCTCCGTGAACTCCACTGGTTACCTGTCTGAGGAAGAATCAACTTTATAAAATCGCTCTGTTAACATATATGGCTCTATACCGCATGACCCCTACATACATCAGTGGACTTTTGTCAGAACACCGGCCTTCTCGTTCTCGTCGTTCAGCTTCGCAGTGTCTGCTTCGTCTCACACCCTCTACCCGTACGTCTTACTATGGTGACCGGTCATTTTCTGTGGCAGCCCCGACAATCTGGAACAACCTGCCATTAGGCATTCGTACTGCAGCATCTCTAAACTCTTTCAAACGTTCTCTAAAACTCACGTGTTCACAACAAGTCTATGTTAAGAATAAAAAATAAATCTTTTTGCTGTAAAGCGCTTCAAATGTATTAATATTATTATTATTATTATTATTATTTTTATTATTATTACACTTGAATTACAGTGATGTCTACTGGGTCTGCCTTCAATGTGACCAGCATCATCCTTTAGTTAGACGGGCCCGATCCATCGTTATTCCACGGCTCTCTATAAGAACATTAGCTAACGCCCAAGGTTCAAGTTCAAATACCGTACATGACGTTAGGCCAATGGCGAAACTAGTGCAACGTTAAGTCATAGTCCGCACAACCTAGCCTACTGAATTACCTTTACGTCTTAAATTCCATGTATTTCCTAATTTAAAATTACTATGACTACCGTTGGAACTTACACTAACGTTGGCACCATAGATGACATAGCTTGAGCTGGAAACTTCAAAAGCATGAATTATCGGCCGTCATCATGAGTTCAAATTAAACAGGCCTCTACTATATTTGGCTAAAACTAGAATGTACCATGTAAAACTAATCCAACTTTGACCTCAAACGTAAACGTTCACATACACATTAGATAGTATAACCGTTTTCTTTGTATGGCTGGCGCGAATAGAATAAAGCGAGGGCGTTATCCCACATTAGAAAGTTACGCGTGAAAACACACCCAGCTAGCAATGTATTAATGGTCAAGCGACACGCAGCACATTTCCTTTAAAATTGTACAGAATAAAAGACTATATGTCAAAACCCTATACTCCAAATTTGGAGTTTCGCACTTGTTTCTTCAGTGTTTCAATTAAGTTAATTACCTAGACATTCCGAGAGTTGATTGACGTCAACGGGGGGACTACCACGGTGGCCAAAATGATATAGATAAAATGTGCTACACAGTGGAGGCACTCGTTCGTTACAATACTAAAGTTGTTCGTGTGTAGTTCCGACTTGGTAAAAAATGACGTCATTTTTTCCGAACTGAGACAATTTAGCAGATTCTTGCCGATTTTTTGTTTGTTACTTAATGGGAGGAAAATACAATAACTATTCAAAAAAGAGTTTAATCAATATCTTTTCTAATGTCTTAATGTACAAATTTGTGACTTTTTACCCGAATCCGAACCTTAACTTTCTTGTAACAGGCTGTTGAAAAAAGGATGTTTTCGCTGGTTTAAGTTTTTCTCCATACTCAATGCACTGCGCAGAACAGTTGACTCGTTTCCACTCTTCTGTACTCCCCCTGTAAGGTCACAAAAACTATTACGTAATAGTACTTTTTACCCATTTTTACCCCTTCGGCGACCAAAAGTGGACGCGAAGTTTGGATTTTCTCAACATTCTACCTATTACATTTTGAAATAATGAAAGTCGCTTGACCTTTAAGGCGTCAAAATCTGGAAAAAATGACCAGACTTTTCACAGACACTTTTACAGTTTATTTTTATGGGATATACACTGTCAGCAGTAGGCCAAATATATCCACATTTTAAGAGGTAAAATTGTGTTATTAACCTTCTTCAGTAGTTACTGTGCCAGCTTTATTTAGCGGTTCAAACACCGATTCCTACTTGGACATACTTCATGTACGTAAGTTGAAAATACTTTTTAACTCGAGCGGTATTTTAAGTTACCAACTACCTTTTAAGCCCCGAAAAATAATAAATATAACCAGGAAGCAGTAATACATACCATTCTCTCATTTACTGAGATCTTCACACATTACGTGAGGCTTTCTTCGGGTATAAACATTAGGATTTTATTCAATTTTTGTCCCATCCATTCCCAATTTATACCGAAGGTCAACTAAATTGTTATCAAACCCCGGCGTTTCGCCGTTAATTAGAGAGGCTCGGCAAGGCTTCCAAGACGGTAACACGTATTGATTCGTTACAATAATTTTCAATACATGAGATATCAAATGCCCCTAAGTGATGAATGACTTCTAAAAGGACACTTGCCGAATTATTTCATAATTTTGAGGCTGTGGGGTGTTAATCCGCTTGACCGTAAGTAATATTTTAAAAGATTTTATCACAATATTGAAGAAGAAGAAGAAAAAGAAAACCGCTGGAAAATGATGATATATTACATTCCCTTTGCTGTATGTGTATATCGGTTGGTATCAACGACAATATAGACAAGTTCTAAGCAAGTGATATTATGGCAAGTTCAATAAAACTGAATACTTGTGTTGTTATAATTGCAAGTTCGATGCAACTGAACACTCGTGTTGTCATAATTGCAAGTGCAATAGAACTTAACACTAGTGTTTGTATAATTGCAAGTTCAATACAACTGAACACTAGTATTGTTGTAATTGCAAGTTCAATAGAACTTAACACTCGTGTTGTTATAATTGCAAGTTCAATTGAACTGAACACTAATGTTGGTAAATTGCAAATAGAACTAAACACTAGTGTTGTTATAATTGCAAGTTCAATAAAACTGAACACTTGTGTTGTTATAATTGCAAGTACAATACAATTGAACACTCGTGCTGTTATAATTGCAAGTTCATCACAACTGAACACTCGTGTTGTTATAATTGCAAGTTCAATATAACCTAACGCTAGTGTTGTTCCATTGCAAGTTCAATAGAACTGAACACTCGTGCTGTTATAATTGTAAGTTCAATATAACTAAACACTCGTGCTGTTGGTCTATTTGTCTAGGAGTCGGAAAGTAAAACAAATGTTGGTGCTTCAATGAACAACTTATAAACAATAAATTCATCACTGCAACAGTTATTTAACACGCCAAGCAGCCGAATCCGCGGGGAAGCGGTCTGAACGTGTAGCTAACACTAAACGAAGCGTAAACGCTAAAATAGGTGTTAAAAATACCTGTGAAGCGAAGGTGGCGAACATATCAAACCTAGTATTAATGATCATTTGTAAAGTAATATTTATCATGTTGTTTACCCGATGCGTTACTGAATGGTGTCGTCATGTTTTCAACATCGGATGAAGTCAACAAACAGCGCACATGACAATCATTATATTTTGATGTAGGCTACATAGCACTTTGTTTTAGTTGTCAAGCAAGCTAAGGACAAATGTTTACCTTGCTCTCGACGAAGCATAATAATAATTAATGTAGTAATTTGTTAAAAGTTAATTTAGCATTCAAAAATCAACACAACGCCCATAATTAGTGTAATCTATCGTACAATAAGCAATGACACAATAAACCCTTTACCTAATTTGTCCTCGTATGGCTGTATGACGGCTCGAAGATTATATGTATAATATTATGGGTGGGATACATTGTCGTTTCATTGTGGCATCAACACGATGTTCGCCGTATTTTGAGTGACGTGAATTTTCTTCAAACAGCTTGACTGGGAACCGCAGGATGTACATGGTTCAGTACTCATTAATGTGTACTGTATGTACCGAGGTCTTTATCAGTGCTGTTTTGGGTATTGCGGACTTTGGAAGGAAATAATGACAGAATAATACAGAATAATACTGACAGAGTAATTCAGTGTATACAAAACATCTGGATGTATTTCCACACAGTTAGGTGATCACAGAATGCACGGATGCTGTTGTAATATGTACTGGAGCATGGAGGTATTATAATTAACTGGAGAGGCAATAGCACGCGAAATAATGGTGCTAATTGAACTGTTGCCCCGAAAGCACGCCCTCACTTTAGTAACACGAAACGATGGACGCTATTGTTCTGACTGTGACGCTACTCGCTGCAGAGAGAACACTGCTACGGTTAACGCCACTCTAGCTAGGAATCACCGTGACAACAGGACATGTATGGTCAGAGGGTTGTTTTTCAGTTCTATGCGTTGTACATGTACACAGAATTTACCTCACGGAGGGCGCTGTCTGGGGGCAACGCGTCGTCCGGGTTCTGTCTGCGTGATGGCCTCGACTGTGTATACGGCGCCTAGTGTTGCATTGCCGGGCCTTGGTGAAATATAACACTTCCAGGTGTGAGTGAGGAGGGACTGCACTTAAATGGTTACCCCTTGAGAGTAATTGCTACCCTTAAGACGTAATTGTAACACCAACGGGGTTGCGTATGAAACACCCTAAATGTAACCTTTCAAGTGCATAAATCAACTATTTAGGTGCAGTTCCTCCTCATACCCTTGGAAAGTGTTATTATATCCAACACATGAAATTTTAGAGTGTGCACGTTGGTGTGGTGTTAAATAGCTTTGAACTGAAAATAAATTCTACAAATAAGCCTACGATTTCTCTCTCTCTCTCTCTCTTCTTTGCAGGCTATACAAATACGTTACTATACGGATTTCTATATTCCTTGAGATCATGATGAACCTTCTTATATATTATTCAGTTCCATTTTTAGGCTGTCACAGTTATACATTTTTAAACGAATATAATAAATCATCGCAGTTATAAACCATAATGATTGCTTCACTTATGAAATTGTATTTAAACATCATTGGTTGTAACGGGTTTTGTTGTCCCCCCCCCCCCCCGACTGTGCTCAGTCGGGGGTAGTTGGGGGAATTTGACTACAATTGGAGAAAGTTGGGGGAAAATAACTTGGCCCTACCACCCCTGAAATCCTACGAGCGTTTTAATATAGCTTCTCTGTAACTTTACAGCTTTTGACCGCACCAAGGTGGATAATATAGACTTCATCTGTGTTGAGATTTAAATTGGTAATTGTTTTTTTCCATATAATTACCTAGGCTGCCATAGACCACTTATGTATTGATATATCAACGTCTATAGTGGGAAACCATTTAACACGCGAAGCGTCGCTCGTTAGCGCGTCATGTGCCTTTATGACGACACTTCGTGTGTTTCGGTGTGAACATGTGTGTTTATCATGTGTTTACCAGGCAGATCTTTGGATATCAACACTTCCAATAAATTCAGTATTTGTCGAAAATGTCAGGGTACGCTGTAATTGTTAACCAACTCATGAAAATGCAATGTGCGAAGTAGGCTATTTTAACCGACAGAATGCATTCATGGAAAGCCATGGTAAGCCATGGTGTAGGCAAATCTGAGTATAGGCTTAGCGTATTGACGAGTTAAAGATGTTAAGAAAAAATCATAGTCATTCCTGATAGGAAAACAAACCCTTAGGGAAAAGTAGTTTAATTTCCCTGAGAATTAGGTCAACGTCGTTTATATCCAAACGTCCGGTTATACTCTCCTTTTTAACATTACATCACGTGTCTTTATAATAACGCTTGGTGTGTTTGTTGTAAACATGGGTGTTATCAACTTACCATGTGATTACCAGGTGTTTTTAACACTGCCAATAAACACAGTGTTTGTCGAAGATTTCAGGGTAGACTGTAAACCATTGACCACCGCATAAACATGGTAGATGTTTTATTGTATAGGCCTAGCCACATACGGATATCAAACCATTTGAGTGGATGTCAACAAATTTGAATTTGAAAAACTTTATATAGTCTTTCCTGATGTTGAAACAGAAGCTTCATCTTCTAGAGAAAAGTAGTTTTATTCCCCATGGGACCCACTAACACAGGACCCTGCAAAAGTTGTGTCTGGAGCGGGCGGTAGCGGTTTTCTGTTTGACGGGGCAAACACAATGTTTGAAGGGGCAAAGTCATGACGTCGTAGATTACAATTAAATAGCAAAAATTTACCTAAATAAAACTTGAACTTTTTCTGGGAGCGGGCCTCACTGAGTCATGTGATGACGTGCGGATCTGACTATAAGAGAAATAAGTATTCCGATAGGAAACCATGTTCCCCACAGTTAACATGGGCGAGTTAACATACCTGGTAACTGTGCCGGTAGCTGTCGGCGACTGCGTTGCTTAACATTTTCCGGGTCATCAGTATTCAAGTACGCATCACGGAGAACTTTTATCTCGTTCTACATACAAATATAAATAAAACTTTCATGAAAACAGTACTTGGTTATTTTTCATTTCCTCTGACCAAGCCTACCATCCGTCACCTTTACATGTTAATGAGAAAATATTCCATATGCCTAATACGTAGTGGCTTATCGGTAATGCTCGCGTCTCACGATTGAACAATCGTGAGTTCGAGTCCCATGCACTCGGTTGCTGTGTAGTGTCCTCGAGCAGGATACTTTACTCTGCCAGCTCCAGTCCACCCAACTGAAAATATGTACTACTAGCTTTGGCTAGGGGTTATTCACCGACGGACTGACGTGTCTTCCTGGGGGAGTATTACACTCTCAACCGCTTACGTCACTGGAAACCGGATTTGAGCACCAGCCTATAGGGCCCTAAGGCTCGGGAGGCGGATCCTTCTCCCAAAGGTATAGCCTAATTTCTTATTACGCACATATGTATAGCCTACCCTATAACTCGCAACAGTCCTGCCACT
>JAODUJ010131668.1:0-11187 GCA_027564615.1 Psolus chitonoides | reverse complement strand
ATGTTCTACGACTTATTTTATTTATTGCAATAACATACGATACACCTTGTATGTAGCAATGAAGCATGTTGCTGAAATACCCGTAACATGTACCGGCCTTTGTAATAATTGAAAATCCTCATAGAATCGTTTGGGGTGCCACAGTCAATAACCATGTGTGCCAACAATGGCATGCATGCTGACCCCTTGCAACATGCCACGATATCAGTGAAAATTCAGGGAATTTTGTTTTGATCAATGGCTGGGAACCCTGTCTTACGCAGCCCACAAAGCTCCTGTGAAGAATGAAATATCCAAGGGAAATGAAAGGTTTGCAGTATATGGCCTGCCATTGAAAATAGCAATATATGACCCTTGGACTGAACAAGATTTGCCACCACAAGCCAAAGGATTTCAGATGTCACGGTAATTTTTTTTCGGGTTAAATGCTTTTTGATCATGGTAACCCTTCGGAACCCATTTCTAGGTTTAAAAAAATTTCAATGAGGAAGTCATAGGATAGAGTATTCGTGGATATTTCTCAATCAGGAACCGATCGGTAGAATAGATATCGTTTGGGCTATAATTGTTAGGCTCAATTGTCCAACTGGAAACTGTAGCATAGGCCAGGTATTACAAATTTTTGGGACATCACAGTCTCACAGGAACCACATATTGCAGTGTTAACCCTTATCATGCTGATGCTATTTGAGGGCGGGCTTCATTTTGGCTTCAACAGAGCCCTGCAGGCGTGACCGTGGGACTTTCAACCAAAAAAAATACTGTTGTTCTAGTCTAGCGTCCTCATATTCTAGAGTTTTAAGACAGAAACGCAAATGTGGTTGTCTCGTACGGTATAGGTAGAGCAGTTTGAGTTTTGTATGAGGCGCCCTCATTAGCGAGATATCTCGTCTTCAGCATGATAAGGGTTAAGGTGCATGGTCGTACTATATGCCTACATACACAAGAGTTAACCAGGGTTGTCGAGCTGTTTCGTATCGTTCCCAAACGAAACGTTTTGACACAAAGCATGTTTAACAGTGTGAATATTTATGAGGATAATAAATTATGTAGAATATCAACTACGGTATAGCTCTAAGTTTCAAAATCATGTTGTGATGACTTCTCAATTTTTTTTCGGCAATTAGCCAAACAAAAGCCGCCCTTGAAAAAGAAGTGGGCCAAGGCAAAAATCCGCGTTTATTTTTACTTGGCCTTGAACGCGTTTAAATGAAAGAACAGCCCATGCGAACATCAAAACATTACTTCCAACGATAATGGATGTTGTATGTATAAACTAGGATTATATATAGCAAAAATATAGCGTTTGACAAATATACCGTTGGTAGGCCTACACTGCGACCAACGGATCCCGTGAGTGACCAATGGATTAATAAGACGAGAAGCAATTGATTTTGCCTCATGGCGATGGAACACCTATAAATCACCATGGCGATAACATCGGGTTGCCCCATCTCCCCAGGGTCCTGGATATAAGGACCGATTATTGCCTGTTACTAGGTCGAGCCGCAAATTGCACAAAAATCGCTTTATCGTACCATGGAGCTGATAAAACATATACTATGTTGTTTTTAATTATTAGTATAGCTTCATGGTCAAATGTTAGTGTTTCAAAATTAACTCTTGTATATAAACTTGTTTGAAGCCTCAATATGACAATAAAGGAACATATTTATTTAGTAGATCGTGAATATCAAGGATCAAAATTGAGAAGTTTTTACCCAAGTTGATTACGGATCTATTTGAATACAAACCACAATTTTGGTATGTATTACGGTTGGGATATAGGAAAATAGTTGCATAGTAGTTGGCCTCGTTTTTCGGGCAGAGGGGAGGGATGAAAACTTAATAATTGCGGAATTTTTCTCTTTTGAAAGCCCATTTCCCAGAAAAGTTACCACATTACCACATCTCCATAGACTTTTCTGGGAATTGGGCTTTTAAATTTTAAAAGGGCATTTCGAGATGAAATAGCCTTTCTAGAAATTCGGGCAAACGTTAATTTTTTCGGGGAAAACTGGCTTGCCCCCTTGGCAAACTGGAGCCCGTATACGCCTGTGGTTTTGTTTGCAGAAATGCAAAAGCTATATATGGTGTTTATACCCCGTGACCTAGAGAGCAAGTGAGCAAGATTGGGGAATCACACCGCTTCTACTTTGCTATTATCTTTGAAGCCCCGACGTGTGCTTTGATTGTAATCCCTAGTTAGTAGCTGGACCCTCTTGTTGCTTTGGAAACTGGGTAAACTACGAATGGGCTGTCCATGCTTCAATACTCTGGGCAAAGGCAGTGCGGGTTTCAATTAACAGACCTAAGGCTGTATGTATGTGTTTACTGGCAGGGAGTATAACATAGTATTACCAACAATGTCTAACAACAGTCTAAATGTTTGAATATTGTCATGTTTGATTCGAAGAAAGCTAAAGGCAATATTGTGTATAGCCCCTGTATCACAATCAAGCGTGTATCCAAGGTTGGGTATCCGCCGTCCCCTTTAGCAGTTTAGCATATTCATCATTTGTTATTATTGATATGGCTGAATTACCACGATTACAACATATTGAAGTTGAAATAGCATATCCCAGTAGACGTTGAGATTTTTCGTCATTTGAAAATCCATCTGAACAATGGGGAATGTGAATTTGAGAACGCCCCTCTTTCTGGATCGCAAACACTCCTCTTGCTCTACCGCGTTAGCCCTTCCCCTCTCCTGACCATGCATCCTGTGCCGAGTTAATATCGGACATGTGAGTTGGGTATTTCGACCCCCTCACATAATTTCTGGTCAACTTGTGTTAGTCTTCACTCCTGGAATGGATTAGGATTTCCTCATCAACAAAAAGCAAATAGTCCTAGGGAGCTTCATCATCCCAGTCCCCAGTCACTTCCGGATTTCCCAGGGTCCTGTATCAGGTCCTCTTTTATTCCTAATATATATTACGATCTGCCAGACGCATTCTCTTCAGATGTCAGACTTGTTGCTGATGAATGCATAATGTACAGAGAAATTAAATCACCACACAGGATAGCAATCTGCTCCACTGAGAAAGACATTGATTCACTCTGTAAATGGGAGAGCACATGGCAGATGTCATTTAGTGCTTCAAAGTGTTACACTGTGCATGTATTCCATAGAAAATAAACCTCTTACCCGGGCTTACAACATAAATGGGACAGTTGTCCAATATGTCAGTCATCAACCATATCTGAGCGTCGTAATCAGTAGGCCTATAAGGATCTCACTTGGTCCCAGCACATTAGTTTAACTGCCAACAAAGCGAACAAAACGCTTGGACTTCTGCGGAGAAATATACATTCCTGTATTGAAACAGTTAGGGAAACTGCATACAAAACATCAGTTCGTTCAAAACTGGAATATTGTGGAGCTATCTGGGACCCATACTACAAGAATGATAAAACCATTCTGGAGAAAGTCCAACGACGTGCAGCTCGCTTCGTACCTAATGATTAGAACTACGCAGGGCAGCGTATCAAAAATGCTAGATGCTTTGTAAAGCTTTGCTATCCTTCCACACTGGCCTGTGCGTGATAACCGCTATTTTGAGGTGTTCACACAATATGAAGCAGAAGAAGAATTTATTACTGCAGCGACATGTGAATGAATAGAACTTTCCAGATTATTGATTTGTTGGTGTAGCAATTTGCTAATGAATAGACTGCCAACAGAGCTCACTTGGATACAGCGGATTACCTATTGTAATCGGCTGACAAACAATAGGCAGTCGTTGAGGCGTTGCTCACAAAGTTTGTACCGGTATAGCTTTATTTGCATTTAACTCATGGAGAAATGTCAAGTCCTATAATTGAACATGCTGCATAATTTCGGACGAAGGGTTACATACAATTCTGTGCAGGAGTTAGGGAGGTAGGGGTGGAAACCATACTGCAACAGTTTTATATGAAATAATGCAGATGTCATGAATTCAATATTATGGGGGCCACATGAGCTACAAGCTCAATGAAAACAAGTAAGTAATGTGGGGAGGGGGGGGGGACGTTACAATAGCCATGAACTCCAAACATGACGGGCTGGACGCCTCAACATTACACTACAGTTCGCACGGGCCTACGCGGTGTGGTGAGGGGGACGTCAAATCAGCCATGAACCCCAAACATGACAGGCTGGACGCCTTAACTTTACACAACAGTTCGAACTTCGACCGGACCTACGCGCACGCGGTGTGGTGAGGAGGATGTTAAAACCGCCACGAACCCCGAACATGAGAGGCCGGGTGCCTAACTTTACACCACAGTTCGCACTTCGCCCGGACCTACGCGCACGCAGTGTGGTGGGAAGCACGCTAAAACAATCATGAACCATACACGTGACAGGCTGGTTGCCTTAACTTTACATCACAGGTCGCCCGTACCTACGCGGTGTGGTCAGGAGAACGTTAACAGCCACGAATGCCCTAACTTTACACCACAGTTCCGCCGGACCTACGCGCAAGCAGTGTTGTGAGGGGGACGTTAAGACAGCCATCAGCCCCAAACAAGACAGGCCGGGTGCCTTAACTTTACCACCTTTGTTCGCCCGGGCCTACGCGCACACGGTTTGGTGAGGGGGCGCTAAAAATAGCCATGGACCCCGAACATGACAGACCGGATGCCTTAACTTTACACCACAGTTTGCCCGGATCTACGCGCGTGCGGTGTAGGGAAAAGGGCGTCAGAACAATCATGAACCCTAAACACGACAGGCCGGGTGCCTTTCAACTGTACCCCCTTTGTTCGCCCGGGCCTACGCGCACACGGTGTGGTGAGGGGGGGGGCGTTAACAATAACCGTGAACCACAAACATGACAGGCCGGATGCGTTAACTTTACACCACAGTTGGCCCGGACTTATTATGCAATGTTGATGTGGCCTGAAATCCTCAATTTCATTAAACCTTTTCAGGACATTGTAAAGTATTGGGATTAGTATGCATCTACAAAACGAGTTGCGACTGTAAATATACTTTGTATGGCGTCCCTTATACAGAACAAATAATGAATGTTTTTCATTGGTTCAATAGTACAAACATTTTCATTCGTTGAAAGATTGAACGTTCCATTCAACGAGGCGTAGCATACAAATGAAAACATTTGTACAAATATAGTATACATAGTTTCATTGGTTGAAAGATTGAACGTTCCATTCAACGAGTCGTAGCATACAAATGAAAATATTGACACTGATGCACTCATAAACATTAATTATTTGTATAATATATAACGGTGGCTTTGGCTGTGGCTTTTCTGAGGGTACGCAAAGGATGTTAAATGGGCATTTTTTTAGCTATGTAATGTGACACAATAAATCGCAGACACGTATCGATCAGCATGGTAATGTTTATGTCACAGTAGCCTATGACGCTATTATTGATATAGCCAACCGGTAGATTAATATATCGTCGGCCCATTGATCAGCATCGACCAGCATGATAATGTTTTGTCACAGTAGCCCATCTTACATATTCATAAGACACTATTATTGATTCCAGCCACCTGGTAGATTAATATATCATCGTCTCATTACATATCGATCAGCATGATAATGTTTATGTCACAGTAGCCTATCTTAAACATTCATATGACACTATTATCGATTCTAGCCAACCGGTAGATTAATCTATCGTCGGCCTATTACATATTGATCAGCATGATATGTTTATGTCACAGTAGCCTATCTTAAATATTCATATGACACTAGTGTTGATTCTAGCCAACCGGTAGATTAATCTATCGTCGTCCTATTGCATATCGATCAGCATGATACTGTTCATGTCACAGTAGCCTATCTTAAATATTCATATGACACTACTATTGATACTATCCAACCGGTAGATTAATCTATCGTCGGCATATCACATATCGATCTGCATGATAATGTTTATGTCACAGTAGCCTATCTTACGTATTCATATGACACTATTATTGATTCCATCCAACCGGTAGATTTGTCTATCGTCGGCCTATTGCGTATCGATCAGCATGATAATGTTCATATCACAGTAGCCTATCTTAGATATTCATATGACACTATTATTGATTCTAGCCACCCGGTATATTAATCTATCGTCGACCTATTACATATCGATCAGCATGAATATGTTTATGTCACAGTAGCCTATCTTACATATTCATATGACAATGTTTATGTCATTGCCTATCTTACATATTCATATCACACTATCATTGATTCTATCCAACCGGTAGATTTTTCTATCGTCGGCCTATTACGTATCGATCAGCATGATAATGTTCATGTCACAGTAGCCTATCTTACATATTCATATGACACTATTATTGATTCTAGCCACCCGGTAGATTAATCTATCGTCGACCTATTACATATCGACCAGCATGAATATGTGTATGTCACAGTAGCCTATCTTTCATATTCATATGACAATGTTTATGTCATTGCCTATCTTACATATTCATATGACACTATTATTGATTCTATCCAACCGATAGATTATTCAATCGTCGGCCTATTACGTATCGATCAGCTTGATAATGTTTATGTCACAGTAGCCTATCTTACATAATCATTTGGCACTAATATTGATTCTAGCTAACCGGTAGAATAATCTATCGTCGGCTATAGGGCGAGCCTGTTCATAATGTTTATTTCACAGTATCCTGTCTTACATATTAATATGACACTATTATTTATTCTAGCCAACCGGTGTATTAATCTATCAGCACTCAGAGCAGTGAGCGGCGAAAGGGAAAAGTTTTGTATTTTTGTACCGTGTGCAAACAACCTGTCACACGTGGCAGGTAAACCATGAGAGAGAGGGTCCAGTACGACTAATACGAACGTGAGTAATTTGTACATAATGTTAGTACTAACAATAGGGTTCAAAGCAGCATTGTTTCTTAAACTATAACGGTATTACGACTCGTTTATTTTGCTAAATAGAATAGTTTGAAGAGTATTATTTCTTCATTTCTATTCGTTTATGTATGAAACATATTTCTACGGAAAATGGAAAGTTGAAAACGAAATAAAACGGAATTCGGAGAGTGGAAAACGGAATTTGCCTATTTGTGAAGCAGAAAATCGGGGGCCCTACCTACAACAAAAACAATAAGGACTAAATACTAACCATGCATACCAAATATGAGCTCAATTGAAATATGCCCTATCAAGCTATGGTAGATATAACATTTTCAGTGTTTGACCTCAGATGGCCCTTGACCTACACTAAAAACAACAGGGATCAGGTACTAATTACGGTGAACACACATACTAAGTATGACCTTAATTGAACTTTGCCTCATCAAGTTATGTTTTTTACAAGGATTGCAGTGTTTGACCTCTGTTGACCTCAGATCAAGTTTGACCTCTACCTAAAACGATAGGGACCATGCACTGACTATGATGAATACACATACCAAGTATGAGCTCAATTGAAGTTTTCCCTATACAGTTATGGTGGTTACAAGGATTCTTGTGTTTGACCTCTACTGGCCTCAGATGACCTTTGACCTCAAAACAATAAAAACCATGCACTAACTGTGGTGAACCCACATACCAAGTATGCGCTCAATATAAGTTTGCCCTGTCAAGTTGGGTTGGTTATACAAATGTCGATGTTCGACCTCTGTTGACCTCAGATGACCTTTGACATCGACCGCAAAACAACATGGAGCATGTACTAACTATGATGATCACACATACCAAGTATGAACTCAATTGAGGTTTTCCCTATAAAGTTATGGTGTTTACAAGGATTTCACAGAGTTTGACCTCTGTTGACCTTAGATGACCTTTGACCTCTAACGACAACAATAGGGATTATGTACTCACTACGAGGGACATACATACCAAGTATGAACCTAATTGAAGTTTTCTTTATCAAGTTAGGGTGTTTACAAGGTTTTCAGTGTTTGACCTCTATTGACCTCTGATGACATTTGTCCTCCACCAAAAACGATGGGGACCTTGTACTGACTATGGATAGTTCACAACCCAAGTATGAAATAGACCCAACCTAGCATCGTTCAGTTATCGTTTTTACAAGCTTTGTCACACACACACACATACAGAAATGCGTGACTGCATAAATTCCCTTTGGCCTCCGGCAAGGAATAACAAATATGAGGGACATAATTCCACCCCTTCCCCTTCATTATACCCTTCTTCCTGTTACGGGCCAGTTTTTTTTAAGCAAAAACTGAAAAATTCAAAATTTGGCCACGATGAACATCACAATTTGGCAACTCAGTCACGATGAAGATTCAATTCAAACCTAACGTTAAAATGAGCAGAATTTTCAAAATGGTATGGAGTTTTGGTCAAATCGAAACTGTCGGTGTGTCCGAACATGTGTTGGATAAGATATGATTGACGAAGTTTGGTGAAAAAATATACTCATTTGCGAATGTGAGAGGTGCAGGACGCTATCGTCCTGCGAAGTAGTGAAAGCAGTATAGCCTCTCCCATGGACTGTGTGTGGAGGTATGTGAACACAATGTTCAGTTCATGGACTATGCTAGCTGTCCAAATTGCATAGGCCTAGCCTATGTTACGGTTAAACATACACATACTGTAATGTACTGCAAAATTAACGTTAGGCTACGACAAGCAAACGATTCAGGACGAGTTACGCCCCGCTCTTGGGTTGGAAACTGTCTAAAAATCGTCATTCATTTTGCCAATCTTTTCAGTTATCCCAATAGCAAATATGACCATAACATAATTATACTTTATAGAGCACATTGCAAGAAGAAAACTCACTTCAAAACACACTTTTTTCGGTCAAATTCGACCAGGTTCTCGCTTCGTAAATTTATGTGTGCGTGTCTGCGTGATATGAAAGCGGTTGGTGGTATCGTACAGGAACATTCTTATTGGTTAACGTCCGTGACGTTGTACGATCTCAATGAAAAATAACAAAGGAAATGTTTCCTGTATTATTCAGTTTCCTAAAGGTTTCTTCTGCCAATATACATCAAGAAAACTCGTTTTCGAAGGTAACGTTGAGTTCTCCCATAGCGAGGGAAACCTTTCCCTCTGAAATTGAGGTATGGTTTCCTCATATTTGTTACAGTGTATATACAGGGTTCGTGCGGTCACCCGCGGTTCGCGTGTAACAACTGTTGGGTTCACTAATCGTTTTGGTATATTTAGAAAATATTTTCAATGTGGTTACATCTGATAGTGTTCATTCGGAACTGAATTATATTTTGTCGGCACGAAAATAGTTTTTACATCTAATGTTCTTCGTAGTAGTCATTTCATTTATTTGTTTTCTCACAAGATTTACAATAGTATCATATCATACACACAAATTATAAATACAAGTAGCATTGTAAGAGGAAGTATTATAAAAATGCCGCTGGGGCTTATCAAAGTTGAATACTCCCTGGAGAAAGTCATAATTAAATAAATATAATAGAAATACATAAATAACAGAGAAATAGAGTCAATTTGAAATGCAATCAATTAAGAGAACAAAGTTGTTAATAGCCATCAATAATTTCTACAGTAATCCTCTTTTTAAATATGAATACAGAAGGGGAAGTTTTTGCAGCGTCTGTAAGGGAATTCCACACGTTGGTAGCACGGTTACGTATACTAAATAATCCAATATCTGTACGACAATGATGGCGGTGAGCATTGTTTGCAAACTTAGTATTATGATTGTGAATACGAAAAATGAAGTCATTGAATGCATCTGGCAGTACCCCATTCCAATGTCAGTAACTTTCAATAGGTTTAACCTATATATTCCTGGTGTGATCATGAGAAATGTGACAGATGGCACGCTTCTGAAGTACAATGATTTGATCGAGATTAGAGTTATTTGTCCCGCTCCCGGCGGTTGAGCAATAGGTTAAGTGAGGAATAATCAAAGTTTGGTAGAGTGTTCTAAGAATACCGCAAGGTAGAAAATGCTTCAGTTTGGATAAAATACCGACATATTTAGCTATTTTCTTTGAAATTGCAAAAATATGATCACAGCACGTGAGCTTGGAATCAATGTAAACCCCCAAGAATGTAGTTGGTATAACTTGCTTAATAACAATACCATCCATATACACATCTTTATCCATTTACGAGTACGATTGTTATAATGATTAATTAGCAGAAAACCAGCTGCAAAACCTAGTTAATTCATTATGAGCCGTATTATGTAATGAATTTACGTTTTTGCCTTCAAAGAATATGTTAGTATCGTCTGCAAAAAGTATAATATCAATAGTATCAGAGACATCGTGAATATCATTCATGTAAATAATAAATAGGAGTGGGCCAAGTATAGAACCCTGCGAAACACCACATTGAATTCCGTTGAGGTTGGAGCTGATACTCTTGCAATAGGTACACTGTGACCTATTAGATATATAACTGCCAAACCAATTAGGAACATTTCCAAGAATACCATAGATGGATAACTCACTCAGCAGAATATTGTAGTCGATTGTGTAAAATGCCTTCGAGAGGTCAAGAAACACACCCATTGAAATATTATTATTGTCAAGGCTGGTGGACAGTTCGTCAATAGCATCGGCTAGAGCTAATTCTGTAGAATGGTTGGGGCGAAAGCCATATTGTTCTTTACAAAGGACATTGAACTTATTAAGAAATTGTAGTACTCTATTAAACATAGGCCTTTCTAATATCTTGGCAAAACATGAAAGTAATGAAATTGGACGATAATTCTCAAATACATGTGTGTCTCCCTTTGAAGATTGGAATGACCTTGGCAGTTTTTAACTTATTCGGAAATACTCCTGAATTGAACGAAACGTTGCAAATGTGAGTTAATGGTTAAACAATATACGGCAAGACTTGTTTGATAATACCTGCTTCGAAATTACCATACCCTGCTGCTTTATTAGGATTTAGACTAGAAACAGCAACTTTTATTAGTTCCTATTCAGAGACTGGGAAAATAAATATTGAACTGTTGTTTTCTTTGATGTTGTGAAAACAATCCTCTGCTTTGTTGTTAGTTTTATTATTGTCAGCAAGAGACGGACCAATATTTACAAAGAAATCATTCAAACTATTAGCAATGTCAGTGTAAGACCAAAAGACATCTAGCTACCAGAGTTAAGGAGCATCTTTCAGGAAAGTCTGCAATTTATGATCACATCAGTAAATGTATAGACTGCCGTAAATGCAGCATTGCCAACTTTCACATATTAGCAAACGGCAATTCAG
>JAODUJ010131557.1:0-11189 GCA_027564615.1 Psolus chitonoides | reverse complement strand
AATTTACCTTGTCCAATGTACGAAGTAAGAGATTATATTTAGGAATTAGGAAATAGTAAAGAAATATGTATTTAGCAAAATTAAATGTCTATCAGTTCCAAGCTAAATAGTTAAAAATTCAGTGTGTACTTCATATTCGTTTGTGTGGCTACTTCAGTCAAATGTTTCTCCAATGGAGAAACGGTACTGTAGCCTATGACAGTGCTTTTAAAGCCGTCTGTTGTAAACAGGGACTGTATTGGTTTCCGTTTGTTGTAGATGGCCTAATTAATTAATTACTTAATTGACCACGATAACTTTACAGTGAATTACTGTATATTTGAGAATGGTGTAATTGCTCACTGTGAAGTTTACAGTAATTTACTGTAAGTAAATTTTACAGTACCGAAAATTTTACTGTAAATTTTACAGCAGCTTACTGGCAACTCTGCTGCCAGTAGGTTATATACTGCAAATTTTACAGTCAATATTTAACAGTGTAGAGCTATCTTGCCAGTGATGTAGGTCTCTAGATCGATCCCGACAACCCGTGGTCTCGGTCTCGCACCATTCAGGTCTTGAAAAAGTTGCCAGTCTTGGACCGAGACCAGCACATTTATTCGGCATTATGTTTTTCAATAGTATGGTTTCTTAGTTGAATTTACTTGATAATTTTCATATTCAAGATTACTCAGCAATCGTTTTCATTTATCATGTTACATGTGTAGCCTATAGCTAGAAGTCTATGATCATGAAGTCAAAGTAAGTTATTCTACTGTGTCTGATCAGTAACAATCGGACGCTAATAGACGTATACGCATGCAAAACAAAGGTGACGTTATTTTAGTGGGATAGCAAAGACAGTGTGGTGTAGGTTTCGAGACCGGTCTCGGTCTCGAGACCGGTTTTTGCCGACCTCGGTTTCGGTCTCGACAATATGTGGTCTCGATCTCGGACTTGCTGGTCTCGAGTCTCGACTACGACGGCGGACTTTCATTCAACTCTAGACTTTTAACCAGTGCCGGATTAACCACCGAAGGGGCCCCTAGGCAATAATATCTGTGTGTCCCTACCCTACGGCAACGGTCCTACAGACTCCTACCCAACGCTGATGTTTTAATGAAAATGATAGGCAAAAGTATTGTGATGATAATGTTCTAAGTCTACAATACATATACATAGATTATGAACAGTATGTCTAGGCCTACACATAGCATTGACTGGTTGTTCTGAGTTGGTTATATTCTTCTCTCTTTGCACTCACTGGCGTCAGTTGACTGTAGCCTTTCGTCCCAGTGGTAACCACGGGGATTAAGAAGTAGTAGCAGTATTTCGTGTCCCCTCGTGCAGCCTGTGGGCGGCAGCAATTCAGATTATTTAATCTTGGCCCCAGATCAACAAATAACCAGACTGTCAAACCACAATCCCCACCGTCTGAAGGTTTTTTCGACTAAATTGCCACGTCATCGTGTTACCGTGTGTACAAAGCCTATGGCGACAATGCTTCGGAGTTCAGTAGCTGACGTCACATATGTCAGGTTTTACTTGACCAAGTTGACGTTTTTCACTCGGGAATCTACGGATGCCTATCGGATCGCGTGATCAAAATGCTCATATCCCAAGAATAGATCACTTTTGGGAAAAATAAACACCGAGATGTTGTTCTTCGAATGCTAATATACGTCGATTTAGAGATTTCCTAAACCATTTCATGCCCTCTCAGTTAACTTTTGAAACTTTTTAAAAGTCAAATAAAAACTAAAGTTAATCTATTATGTTTCATTTTTGTAATTAAGAAATATAAAAATTCACAAATTATAAGCTCTGACAAAGAGTCTTTCTAGTTTTTGTAACAATTCAAATAATTTTTTAGTATTCATATTGTCTGCATCATGAAGCTAACAGTTCAACTACTTGGGTGAGCAGTTCCAGTATAGGATAACTCGAGAACCGACTGAGATACTCCACCTGTTCACCGTACTTCTCGGCGTCCGTAGAGTTGAAATACTTCCTCGTTGGAGAAATGCGTTAATAACAACGATATCCGGCATTTGATATAGAACCTCTTCGATATATATATATATAGATACGATATAGAACCTCTTCGATATATATATATATATATATATATATAGATACAACGTACAATGCGGTTTTGCAGATATTACCCTGTCTACATAGACAGTTTGGCCCATAAGCCGTACTATCTTGGTGCATGGTGTTGGTTCTGTGCAAGTTGGAATTAGCAGACCCGCGCTGATCGATGAAGGCTATATATATATACCTTGTTATAAAACGGTTCAGGTTACCTGCTGTAGCTTATAACGAACTTTGGAAGGAGGAATATGAAGGTGTCTAGTGTCTACTGGTGTAGAGAGGTGTTATTTTGTTCGATCATGGCTGTGTATAGTATTACTGTGACTGCATCCATTATTCGGTGTCCTCAAGGATGTGTTTGTAGGCCTAGTTACAACATGTTCTATGTATGTAGCTCCGTTCTGACAAGCACACCAAAACCACTACCGGAGACCACGAGCTATATAAGTTTACATGATCATCAAATGGTGAATATTTCAAGAGGTGACTTCACTGGATTATCGAATATTCGTGAACTTCCTCCAAGAAAAAACAACATAACGTATATTGAAAAGTGGGCTTTCTCCGAACTGTTCCGGTCACGACGGTTATACTTGAGCGATTACAATGTGGGTGTCCTGAGTCTGTCACATTTTGTTGGTCTAAACTCGCTTTACTTTTTGCGAATGGAAAATAACACTGACCTGTAATTTTTACCATGTACTCTCAGTAATCTACCTCGTCTTTCTAGTTGTGGGCAGCTCTACGAATCGTCAGATATCTCCTTCCGTTAGTAACTTCGCTAGTTCGTTAGTTAGTATGTAACAAGCTTGGTCAAATTGACGGTGCTATGACATAATGAACTGGTAAACGTAGGTTGAGAGAGAACTACGTTATGAAAAACACCAGAGGTTTACCAATATGGTAAGCTGAAATTGGTGGCGCTATTACACAATGAACACACATACCTGAGCATGTGAAGAGTAATCAGTCCGTTCGTTGGTCCGCAGCTTCCGAGACATTATCGAACTTGTTATAATATACCTAACATACACGAGCATGTGAAGAGTAATCAGTCCGTTCGTTGGCCCGCAGCTTCCGAGACATGATCGAACTTGTTATAATATACCTAACATACTCGAGTGTCAGTTTCTCGACTGAGCTCTTGGTAGCCCCAGACTGTCGTAACGGAAACTTTCCTTCCATGGGCAATGTTCGGATACATTGAACTAACACTAACCTCATTGTAACTCTTCTGTCGCAGTTTAATTCTACCCTCACTTGGCTCGGTATTGGTCAGAAGAGAGTATATAATACCTGATAGTGTTACTAACGCGTTAACTGTTGTCCCCGGTGTAGAGGACCTAATTCTTAACGAGCTGCGATCATCGTTGTATTGTGGTATTGATCTTAACCTTGTATCTCCGTAAACTTGATGTGCGGAGAACGAACTTTGTTCCTGATAAAGCCTACATCATGCGGTTACGGTGTTTTATACACAGGAGTCAACCGTTACCCACATTCGCGCTGGCACTTTCGAAAAAATACCATATACCTTGATAAAACCCAGAACTAATTTATGTCCGTGTGGATGCATTGAAAGGATTGATTCGTTTGACCAGTTTTACATTAATGGGTAGTAAACGTGTAAAGGATACAAGAAGGACTCGTTGCTGATACCAACCTAAAATACATTATACTCCGCGATAGCCGTTGGTCATGTGACTGTCACATGACATGGTTATTTGAAATCACAAAGGCTCTTCGACTCTCTGGTTACCACATGTTCATCACCAGCAAGCCTCGCCGGTAAAGACCTTGGCCAGATAACATCAGATGAACTGATGGATGATTGTCCCGCCCTGTCTACTGTTCTCTCATATGATAGATCCGTGTGTATTCAGATTCAGTGATCTATAAGCCTATCCCATCCTCACCAGTTGACATTGATTGGACTTGTATTGCTTTAGCTGGAGTCATTATAATTTTGTTGATGATGCTTCTAGTTCTGAGTTGTGGATATTATCGTAAAAGCCAAATCTGATGTTGGATCTTCAACGACAGACGCCACAACAAACGGTAGTACAAAATAACAGTGTCTGCAGTGCCGGGTAACCATGGCACAATAATGGAAGTACACGGTGCCGATGGCGCAGATTATGAGACAATGCCAGGTACCAATTCTGAGCCCATCGGGCACGTCTGATGACGATGACCGCTATATCGCGGTCAAATTCACCATAAATACCATCACATCACAACAAGCGGCAGTACAGAAATAACAGCCTGCAGTATCGTGTGACCATGACACAGTACAAGGTAACGATGTTGCAGATTAAATGACGATGCCAGGAACCAACTCTGAGCCTATTGTGATCTACCCATCATATGGCGATGACGATGACCGACATCGGCCAATTTCACCATGAATACCATCACATCACAACAAGCGGCAGTACAGAAATAACAGCCTGCAGTACCGTGTGACCATGACACAGTACAAAGTAACGATGTTGCAGATTAAATGACGATGCCAGGTACCAACTCTGAGCCTATTGTGATCTACCCATCATATGGCGATGACGATTACCGACATCGGCCAATTTCACAATGACTACCATCACGCCACGCTGTACGCTGTTCGTAAAGACACGTAGTGTGAACAGTGCAGCCAATAACTGCATCGATATAAATATACCACATCGACATTATTATTCAAGACTACGCAGGCCCTTCTCAAACGTTACAATTATTGGTCATATGCGCTCATCGTTTCTGGTCTGAAAGGTCTAAACCAGTGGTTCCCAAGAGGGGTGCCGTGGCACCCAGGGGTAGCAGAAAATTCTCTAGGGGTGCCAGCATAAGATTGAATTAAATATAAAAATTATATATATTATGCTATCAATTATTACTAGTACAAATGATCTGAAAAAAAATCCCCCAAAAATAGTTGTTCCGTTTTTATTGATTGAAGATGAAGTAACTTCATGCCTTGTTATTAAGTAAGACGACATTGGAAGTGCCATTTCTTGCAATCTAGGGGGCGTGTTAGCCCCAAATTTTGTGGTACGCTCCGCGGCAACCGATGGTGGCGCTAGGCTTAGATAGTGTTAACAGAGTGCCACGTTATGACTCATCATTACCTAGGGGTGTCAGATGTCTGAGAAGGTTGGGAACCACTGATGTAGAACAACGACTACCCATCCTAGCACCACCGCCTCATACCCCTGGAGGTCATGGAAAGCTGTTTGAAGCTCCAGGGCGTTGATATGCCACGACCTGGTCTCCGGTGCCTGTGCGTGAATCGCACACCAGCCCTATAATGCCGCGTCTGTCGTAACGACCAGCTGAGCTTGCGGTGTAGGGAACGTCACGTCACTTCGGAGATTCGACGCCTTCAAACACCACTGAGAAACTCCGCCAGGTACGGCGTCCGAGGTTCCAGGTGGTGTGAATTGCGCTTCGCCGGCCACAAGATGGCCAGCAGGTGAAGCTGGTTCGGAGGTATATACTGATGGCAACAAGGAGCCAGATTCACTAAGCCGGCCAGGAAGACCAGCCGTGCCCTCGTAGGGAGGCTGTACGAGACCCGTAGGTGAGAAATACCCGGGTTGACTACATCCACCCTCCCTTGGGTCGGAGTCACTCTGCCCTCCACCGGATCGATCTCCGCCCCGCGAGAGATCACAGCCCGGGACGGAATGAGATTCGACTTTGCTGGAGTGACCAGCTATCCCGGCTCTTTAGTCTGGTTGAGCACCGTGGCCGCGCCCCGCATCGCACGATCTGGAGAGGAGACAAGAATCAGCCAGACGTCGAGAACAATGTAGCTCTGTATGCCCAGCCGGCGCCGAAAACCCGGTAAAATCCTGCCTTGCGAATCGGGATGTGAAGGTACGTAACATGATGTGCCAATATGGCCCCTTCCCTTGGGGGTCAGGAAGTGTGCAAAGGAGACAAGGACGGATTCCCCACAGGGCAATCGCACCCTTCCTGAGAAAACCCTGTACCTCCAACCGTAGGACATGAGCCATTGAGCGATCGAGCGGGACCGGGGTCGTCCACAAGAAGACCCCCTCTCGGCGGTGAAGGGGTGGACTCCAAGTGATAGCCCTGAGTCCCCGTAACCAATTTGTACTTGGCGATCCCCGACCACGCGTCTGAAAAGTCCCGCTGCCTCCTACTTACCGGCGGGAGCGACGCCTGAAGGTCACTGGCGTGAGGGCGTCAAGGCGCCCCATTCCACGTCTACTTCCCCGTTAGGGCTTACATAGCCATGAGAAGTTTCAGGGCGAGGACCTGTCACGACGCCGGTGAGAGGACTTCCGAACTCTTTCCGGTAGAATGAAGACCTGACGAGAGCCCGAGGACCCCCCGCTGGGTGGCCTGGCTGCCTATACTTGGGTCGAAAACTTGAGGCTCCGCCCACGCGACCAAAGAGACGTGAACAATCTCAGTCATCACACGGTCGAAGCTTCCTCAAACAAAACCCGCCTTCATGTCTCCCGCCACACGCCTGTCGCTAACTCTAAGAATACCAACAGGAAAAGGATCAGACGGCGGCGTTGTGCGGTGGCACTTATTACAGTGCGAGAGAACTGTGCTCTGTGGTCTCGCACCAGAGCTGCTTACATGCGGGCCATTAATCGGGAGTAAAAGTCCTCCCCTCCCCCGCCTGTACGGTGGGCACACCTAGCGCCACTCCGGGATAAGGTGCTGGAGAATCGACACGTTAATTCCAAACCTCGCTGCTCTGCCGAAGCCCAGGTGGTGTTCCGTTACCCGCGAGGCCGCTACGTGCAGCCAGGTGAACGAGAACCGGGGCTCTCTATGCCCGTAACCACTGTGGTCCGCTTTTGAGGGAGAGACGCTTCCATGCAGCGATGGGCCAGTGGGAGAGGACGGATAGTAGTCTCATACTGTGTCAGTGAGATCCGTAGGCTTTGTCCCGCTTCAAAACGATTACGCCGCCCAGGAGCAGGCCGCTAGCGCCCAACGGAGCGTCGAGAACGCCTCATTTACGAGTAGTAGTGGGTGGTTTGAAGTCTGAGAGGAGAAACCCGCGCTAGCGAGGCCACAAACGCGGTAGTGCCACTTCTCCGACTTCCAGGTGTCCGTTGGCTTATCGTCTAGCTAATAATGAGTTCAACTCCGCCAACAAGATATCTATATTCTCGCCTGTCAGGACGGATGGTTTCGAGGTACTCTCTCCCTCAAGAACCCTCCTCCACATCATCGACCCCCAACTGTGTGGCCTCACTGCTTCAAGCATGGGGAACAAATCATGGTTCGGCCTATCTCGTCCGAGATGGATCAGAGGCGCAAACGTCGAGCATCTCCACACGCGGAAAGACCGTATCCCCGTATTAACACCTTGTCACAACGCAGTTGGAAACATCCTCGGGTGCCACGCCGGTTGGATCGCCCACTGGAGCGACTCAAGCGGAGTCCTGATCGTGATTCTGGAGGAAATGGAATCACCGGAACACCTGTCGTCATGAGCGCCAGTGGCATACGTGGTGGAGAATGGACAGAGGGCTTCCGGACCGGATCCGCGACGCCTACCTGCGTGGAAGGTGACGAGCCTTTCACGCTAGACACCAGAGGTACTCATGCGTTGTTGGCCGGCCGAAGCCGTACGTCGTACTCTTGGTCCGACAGGTTCCGAGAGTATGACCTTCCGTCTGTATGAGTCCCGTTCGTACAACCCACGTGCGTGCTACCGCACCTCTCTGAGAGCACACCTATGTACGAACGGAGGCCCCACAAGGGTCTCGGACTCACTACAGGCACAGACAGGCAGTTTACTCACGTCTCCGACTACGTCGGAGTCCCGAGAGCGGAGTGTAGACGCCGTACGTCTACGAACCGCGATTCCCCTTGAGTTACAACTCAGTGTGTGATCTATTCAATTCACGCACTTGGGAAGATGGGAACCACTGTGTTCCCATCCGGTGGGTCGGAGCTAACGACCGTATTTCTTTCTACTCTGCACGTGTGTCTCTTCAACCGTTATCGTACCCAAATTGGTTCCCGGTTGTTGATCTGATCGAGAGACTTATACCCGTTACGGGCACCACATTCTTACCTGGAACGTGACTAACTGATCCTACGCACGTGAGTCTCTCCAAACGCTATGGCGCCGAACAGGGTCCCAGTTGTTTACCTGTTTAAGAGACTGATAACCGTAATGGTCGCCACATGGTTTCCCGGGTATTCTTACATCTCACGTGACTTTTTGATCCTACTTACTCCCTATACACAGTCTTATCGACTGACTCAATTGACGGAGAGTCTTCCAGACTTAAGTGGAAGTACGAAAGTTTTGGAAAACCCCAAAGTTACGCCATATGGGACTTTGACAGCAGGGGATCGACCGTTATGGGACCCGTTTCAGTCCCTATGCGGTCCACAGGCCTCATGCCTACGCACAACCTAAGCGTAAATCGCCTGAAAAGACCCGAGGAGGCTCAGTCAGATTGAGCTCCAAGAACAGTTAGACTTCGGATCTGAAGAGACAGTTAATTGGTCGGACCGACTGTGGGTAACAACATACTGTAAATTGGCGATAGGGTGGAGTAAAACAACGATACAATGTGAAAATACACAATATTACACCCTGTTATCATATGTGACAATTCATCACTGATATATGTAAGACCTTCCCTTAAGGAGTTACAGGCCAAAACGTAGCGCCAATGTGGAAATTCCGTCTTGGTACCCGGGTTATGAAACCGCCTGTGGAGAGATCAAAGGTAGAGAGTTAGAATAACAAACGACATGGTGGGTGGGGGGGGGGTACCTGTCGCCTCCAACCCCACATGCCCCCGGGGATGTCATACTGGACTGGGGGAACAAACGCAAATAATAAAAAAAACGGACAAAATGCGAAACTTTTGAGCTCTACAACTCTGTTAAATAAGAGGTTGCCAACTCCAAATCAAGCTCAAGGCGGGAACATCTCTCTCTCTCTCTTGTAGAGGCAAAATCCGCATGAAAAATGTTTTTCCTCTAGGTCTGGCTTAACCATAGGCCGAAACCGCTCCCTGAGTCGATCACGGCACGAACTGGTACTCGTGAGCAAGATGTCCGTGCTAAAAAGTGGAGTCTTCGACTCTCTTGGGAGCTCGAAGTACGGTTGCCTCCAGGCACCGTACTATGTGGCAAGCCTACACTTAGTGCCATACCAGGGTGAATTCCATGATAGCCCTCCGAGGGCTTCGTACAAAAAGAATAAATTTTTCCCCAGGAAGATAGCGTTCAGCATGGGAGATTGGAGCAGGGAAATATGGGGACGGGCCGTCGGACTCGTGAGGATCCCAGAGGCGACAATAGATTTGCCAACTACCTCATTATATGCCTTGGTCTTTAGTGGTTCTTTCCACAGAGCATGTCCGTTAAAGACGAGTCTCAACCTATATATATATATGAGATATGCAAATGAGGCAAGAACAATGGACTACAGCTCTCTGTCGTCAGGCATGAATTCGCGTGTGAACGAGTCAATGTGACCTCACACACTATTTCCCCTCCTGTATACTATCACTATACAATACAGCCACACATAAATGCGATGATAACTAACTGCCGTTGAACAACTCTCCATCTTGAAACTCCCACAGGGGGATAATTCTGCTGGCTAGAAATGCGAGATTCGGCTCAAATTAACCGCAAGAAATTTGCGGTCAGGATGGAGTATTAAAGAAAGCGGGGTGGATCCGGGACGACCCTCAAGGGGCCCGGGAAAACTACTAGCCCCGAACCGCAATGAGCGGGGGCCGTGCACAGTTAGTGCAGTAATAGAGGCGGCGATGGCGGAAACCGATCGAACAAAGCGATTGGATTCCTAGACGGATTTTTGGCCTAAAAATAGTATCAACTGGAATATTGCCTCTTGAATCAGTAGGAAAAAAAGGTGCAGCGTTCATAAATAATTACTAGTCTAGTAGTCTTCGGCCTGGTATAACGATGACAATAAAGAAAATGTATCAGTTACTAAAAATGAATACGTCCACAGCGGAACATACTATTGCAACTATACAGGCCATTCAATATAGAATGTATTTTTCCGTCCTCTCAACAGAAATTTCATTTATTATAAGCCAACAATTATTGCATTCAAGTACTGAAAACATATTTAATGAAGAAATATTTTGTGTTGGATTGGCAACTCCGGACGTGTAAGGACCGTGACTTTTCGAGTGCTTCTTTTTGGACTGTTTTTACATCTTTACAGCCAGTTTACACCGAGTATCCTCCTTACTAGTGATTCCATTACATCTTGGATCACTTTAGCCACGAGTTTTTGCAAATTAACCCTTACGTTTTCTACGTTCGAACTGGTTTCTGTTCAGCACTACCTAGCCTGTCTATCCTAACGTTACGCAGTACGAGTTATAAACAGCAGTGTCACGTATAGTTCTTTTGTTTTCAGACCTAGTGTTATCAAGTTCGAACACGGAGTAACTGTCCAATACTGTGAACGACAAAGCCTCGCAGCAGGACAGAGTACTTCGGGCATGGGATGGGTGGCTTCCTTTTTTCCCGTACCCATCTCGAAGTTTGGTTCTTACCTTTATTAATTTTTCCCATTTACTGCATATCATTCATTGTTTTTGCTAGTCTGCATGCTTATTATATACCGTCATCATGCAATGTAGCGAAAATTTGCGCTTATATGTTTAGTTATGACAACGATTAGTAATAGCCTCAAGCTTTTGTTGCCTTCACAAAACCAGGGGGAAGGTATTCACAACTCTTCTAGAGATAATTACTCTTTGCTCCCAAGGTCATGTTCAAACAACTCTTAGCTCACATTACCTCCACTCACACCCATAGTATATACACTACTCACCTTGGTCATTCAAACAAACTTCGAAATAGTCAGACCTTCACTTTACATCTGTACTATCTTTTCATGGTCCTACTGATTCAAGCTGGTGACCTGCACCCCAATCTGGGCCCCTATAAAACTAAGTATTCAAGCAACAATTGCAACAAAGCGGCTAAATGGGGCAAACGAGCAGTATATTGTGACAAGTGCTACCAGTGGTACCATGTACACTGTATGAGTATGTTATCTCCCAGTTATGAACTGATACAGGACAGTAACATTTCCTGGATCTGTGTTAAGT
>JAODUJ010131446.1:0-11189 GCA_027564615.1 Psolus chitonoides | reverse complement strand
ATCAGCGCCATGAGCACCTTGTTTGGTGGATTTGAGCGCTATGTAAGTTTTCATTATTATTATTATTATTATTATTATTAGACGATCACAACCAATTTCCGCAGATCAAGGAGAACATCCACTAACTGTATTGTACAATCATTGCTATGTACAAGTATGCTACATATAAATCAGACATATTTAAACCAGGTTTATCTCATAGAAACATTTATTATTAAAGACAAGTGTTTCTCCTTTCTCTGTGTTAAGAAATCATTCAAGCTTTGTTTGTGTACCCGATACGCATATACGATACAGTAACTACTGGAGAAAGCGAATAACACATAACACATGCTAAACCAGGATACAGTACTTATTGGTTATGATTAAGGTTAGAGTTAGCGGTGTTCAAAAATTGTTAACGCATTCCAGTAACTACTGATGAAACTGATAAAACGTTCATCAGTAATTACTGTATCACTATGCGAATCGGCTGGTTTGTGTTTAGGAATTATAAATTGATATCACTTATAGAAAATTACCTATATTTGGTTGGATGCCCCTTTAAGTTTGTGTTTTTAGTGTAGGCAACGCTTAAATCCAGTAATTACTAAAATACCTTATCATTCGCCTATTAGTGTTATCTGTCCACTTATATGATGATCGACGAAAACAAATCATAATTAGGCGTTCGAGTGGGGGAAAGGTTGGGATACAGGGTTTGTTTCTCCGAAACTCTTTGAAATATGTTGATTAGAACATTTTCGAGCTCTGTGTTGAGAAATTGTATGAATCTATAGCACTTATTAAACATTAGAGTGTTTCTCCTTTTTCTGTGTTAAGAAATCATTCCAGCTCTGTTTGCGTTTAGGAATGATATAAATTGATAGCACTTATAAAAAAGTACCTATAATTGCTTGAATGTCCCTTTAAGTTGGTATTCGTAGTGTTGATGACATAATTAACTCAGTAATTAATGATAAAATACTGAAAACACCATATTATTTTAGTAACTGCATCACCCAAGTGGTTATCTGCACATTGATATGACGATTGACATGAAATTTTATAATTATGCGTTGAGTAACAGAAGGGGTGGGTAAGAAGTAGAATCTTCATTCGTACAATTCATTTGGAATACACCGACAGGTTTGTTTTAAAGTACATCCTAAGTTATGCCAGTCAGTTTAAGTCTTTAAAATATGTTCATTAGAACATTTTCTAGATCAATGTTGAGAAATTGCATAAATTTAGAGCACTCATAAAACATCATACATTGTTGAATGCCCCTTTAATTTTTTATTCTTAGCGTGGGCAACATATTTAATCCAGTTTTTACTGATAAAATACTGTAGATCTCATATTATTTGTTGTAACGGCTTCACTCAAGTGGTTTTTATGTCCATTGATATGGTGATTGGCATAGAAAGTTAATTATCACGCGTTCGGTTTGGGAAGAGGGGTGGGGTAACAAATATAAATTTCACTCCTGAAATTTATTTAGAATATACATAGAGGGTATGGTTTCTTGAAAAGTACATCCTAAGCTATACAATACAGTTTATTTTTTTAAATACGTTAAATAAAACAGTTTCTACGAGAAAAATTACCTAAACCAGAAAACCAAGGTTTTGTGATTTCTGGATTTCTGGTTTTGTGCCTCTGCACAGTTTCAGTCTGGGCCATTAATTTATTACTTGTTTCATGCTGCCACATCTACTTAACCTGTTGACTTCCATGCTAAAAATATATCTCATATCTCATATATCTATCTCATCATTGCTTCTTAGCTCTGCCCACTCATCAATATTGGTGAGATTGGTAGGGATCATCTACTCAGCCAATCAATCTACTATGTCACTGCACAGATCACATGGTTATTAGCAATTTTTAGCAAAATTACATTTGGCCCCACCCCTCATGAATATCAATGACATGCAATAAGTTATTAACCTGTACCTCACCGCCTACCAATGCCACCAAAACAAGTTTGAACAAAATCGCACTACGGTTGCCGAGATATTCACATTTACAGAAATTACTTCTAAGCCGCACCCACTCATGAATATTAATGAGATTGGCACCAAAATCAATAGGCATCATCTACTCACCATGGACAATATGTGCTAAGTACGACATCAATCCTCCATGCCACTACCGAGATGACATTGGTACGAGCAATTTTCAGTGAAATTACATTTGGCCCCGCCCCTCATGAATATTAATGAGATGTGATAAGGTACCAACCTACACGCATACTTCACCTCCTACCAATGCCACCAAAACTAAGTTTGAACAAAATCGGAATACGGTTGCCGAGATATTCATATTTGAGGAGATTGCTTCTAAGCTCCGCCCACTCGTGAATATTAATGAGATTGGCACTATAATCAATAGGGATCATCTACTCACCATGGGTTACCAAGTGCGACATCAATCCACTGTACCACTGTCGAGATCATGAGGTTATGAACAATTTTCAGCGAAAAAACATTTAGCCCCGCCCCTCATGAATATTATTGAGATGTAATAAGGTACCAACCTACACGTATACCAAACCTCCTACCAATGCCACCAAAACTAAGTTTGAACAAAATCGGACATACGGTTGCCGAGATATTCGCATTTGAGGAAATTGCTGCCAAGCTCCGCCCACTCGTGAATATTAATGAGATTGGCACTAAAATCAATAGGGATCATCTACTCACCATGGGTAATCTATGTACCAAGTACGACATAGTCCACATGAGCGCCTCCCTTGGGTGCGCCACTGATGACTTTGCAGCCTGTCGTGTAATCATCCGGTTTTACGACCAGTAAAAATCCAGGAAATTTCAGAATGTTACTTTAAAATGTCTCTTACACTGCTTTCTTCGGTTGTTATAATTGCGAGCCGGTATTTCCCTCCGTCACTTACGTGGTAAGAGTAACCTATATAATTATCCGTATTTCAAGATCGGGAATCCCTATCTGTTGACACGTCCGATGAATTCGCATCCGAAGACTTCGACATAGGGCCTCGGCTCGGCTCGATGATATAATGATATTCGTTTACTCTTAGTAAACATATATAGTTTGTTTTATGTATAACTACAATTCTCTGATCATTTGTCGTTGTTCGATATGAGCCAACACACATTTGATAACAATAGTGTGTATTTATGTTTGGTAGTCACTGGGTTACTTACTAATACAAACAAACATTTTCTATTTTAGTCGTTCCGGAACTGCAAATTCAACGATATAACGGGAACGTTTCGAACGATGTTATTGTTGACGGAGGAGAAGTTGTCCAGTTAACCTGTGTGGCGTTTCAAGCGAGAATACGAGTGGAACTAGAATGGATAATTGGAGACGTAATTGTTCCTTCTAACACTTCACTACTTTCTGTTTCTCCGAATCATTATATGGTTGGGACTTATGACTGTAGGCTGAACCTAACATACCTTGTTACGGATGCGATTGATATCACGTGCCATGCCAGAGGTTCCAACTATTCGGTGACAGTATACCTGATGCCTAAAGGTTAGTACACCTCCATACTCTATGTTATTTATATATTATATCAACACTTGGGGCCTAATAGCCGAGTGGTTAGATTTCCTATCTAAGGATTGTGAGCTCGTAACCTCTCTGAGCCAGCTCAGCTTTTACTTGTTCTTAAGCAAGACACTCTGTCTCGATTTCCTCTCTCCACCCAGGTGTATACAAGTGTATAGGTTACAACACCATTTCAGTTTCTTAGATGGGTGACCCTGGTTGCCGTCGGGGTTCGCTGTATACTATTGTCTCCATCGGGTCCACGGCTCGTAAGGATACCAATGTGCCCTACTCTACCAGCCATACACGGGCAACAGCTTGCCTTCTTTCCAAAATCGCACAGGCGCGCCTTAGTGTGCATCCGTAGTTTTATAAGAGGTTTATAAGAGGTCTATATATCAATTCTTGACGTTTCAGCTAACTATATATAATCTACACACCTAGAATATCCACGTCGCTAGCTTGCATGCATATCGTATTGTCAACTATAATTATAATTTGGTACAGGAAATGAACTATGTGAGACAGGTTACCCTAAGTCACTTTCGTGTGTAGTATAAAAGTACCCCTTGGAATTTCCATTTCTTGCTTGTATGAATAAGCAAAAGCCATGTCATCAAATATTTTCCACAGAGTCCAACACTTCTATGGCAATAGCAGTAACGCTCTCGATTTGTGTGGCAGTCTCCTGTGTTGCGATATTGAGTTATTACATCATGACGAAATGTAGAGGTAGGGTTTATAATGAATTATTGTCATTTTAGGCTAAATTTCTATATAAACAACACCATATTGATGCAGATGAAATTCGAGATGTACTAAAGTGTTTCATTACAAATTTCTATGATGAAAAATTAAACCAAGAACGCCAACCGCCTGATCTATGAGAATATGTAGCATCTAACTGACATTGGGTTAAAAAGTAAAACGCTCGACCCGGTTTCAAATTGATAACATTTATCGTTTATGATTGTCGCAATTTAATTGTTGTAACTTAAAAGCTACTTTAAATAGACTTTTAAACATCATAAAAGTCTTTACTGACTAATGTTAGATAAAATTGGTTGTTAACATGATTACATTAATTATTTTTTCTTTCTCTACTTTAGTGTATTGTCGATCAAGGTAAGATTTATTTAAAGTTTTACTTTTTCTTAATTTACTACCACTTTTTTTTTTACTAAAGTACCTGCCTATATGCCGTAGTGCATGTGCATATGATTTCAGCTCAACATGAATAAATATTTCCATCCACATCCAGACTTTTGTGTAACAGATTTGTGGAGCGATCCACCATCAGGTGGGGCCAATCCGACATGCAAATAAATGAAAATAAACTTATGTCACGTGAAGTTCATTTATAAGATAATAATAATAAGATAATATTGCGATTTATATAGCGCCTTTAGATAGTCTTGCCAACCTCAAAGCGCTTTACAATTTTATCCCCTGGTCATTGGAACTTGTCAAACCCACACTGACGTGCACATTCTTTCTGACTGTTCGCTCCCGACGCACTATACATGAGTGTGTTACTTTATCATGTCCCGGGGGAAATCCCTATAGGAGCAGCCACATACAGCGCTAACTACAGTGTACAAGTTACCTCGCAGGTCCCCAAGTAGCACCTGGATAGAGAGGAGCGGTGGAGACAGAGTGCTTTGCTCAAAGACACATCCAAACTAGTTTCGACGTATTGCGCCGTGGTCGCCAATTTTCAAAACCGCCAAATGATCCTGACACCCAAATTGGAGATATCATACAAAAATACCACATCTCTCATTTACCAGGCTATTTATTTGAATGACGATATAAACTTATTGTACTCCACTGCTAATGCACAGTGGTACGTACATGTCGCATTCCTACAGAGCTGATCACGCAAGACCCCGTAGAACTCTTCCGAGTATACAAGAACAATATTATAACTATTAGTCTATTACCAAAAATGGAATACCGCGAAAAAGTGAATAACTTTTATTTTATACATTGCAATTTTGTACAGGAAAAGATCGTCTGTGGAACTGAGAATAGATGCAGCTTACGCGTTACATCAAATGGAAACTGATTTGTCGAAAGGTAACCATTAACTAACGAAGCAAACCTATTTTCCGCAATTGGCTATTGCTTAGTCTTTTAACCAACGTAAATTTAAGATGTGGTATCTAATTCGTCTGTTTGAACATAATTTTACTTCATTCGATAGGCCTATCTACTTTCATTTATGATATTTTCCTTTTTCTTATTTGTTATTCAGGCAGAAATGACGCAGTTCAAGAAAGGTAATATTGTATCTGCAAACCTATTTGTGCCTACCATTGGCAGATGAACCAGAAAACCAAAAGGTTGTGTGGCCTGTTGGGATAAATAAATATAAAGTAAAAAAAAAGACTCCGCTGTTAAAGATATTTCTTTTACACAACAGATTTTCTAGTAAGAATGTTTAAAACATCTGTTCTGCAAACAAATTATAGTTAACACATTATTCTTGGATATGTAAACTGTTGTACATTAAAAATTTGTAGAAGAATAAAACAGAAAATATCTTTTGAAAAATCTGTTAACAAGGCGACTTACAATTCCTTCCGATCCGGCCATTTTGAAAGGGTCAGTGGTCACAACTGAGGTGTTGACTGCCATGCACGCTTGTGACGACGCACATGACTTATGCTGTAAGTCATGCCATGTCTATTTATGTACAGAGTGTAATATGTCGACTTAGATCAATTCTCAGTCTTAATTAATCGGCAATTTCCCAACTAGACTGTGTGGATCAACAACATGAAGAATTTTCATAAGAGGTGGATAGTTCTTTTTTAATAACACGATCGGTCAATTACCTGGTTATATTGTTGACTGTTTAAGTCCATACAATCATTAATTTCAATTAAACTATTGTTACCTGTTACATTGTTACCTATTGACAGAACATGGCTAAAATCCCGTGGGCAAGAAATTGCTTCTGGAGGGCGGCATCCAACATTGGATGTACGGTGCCTAACACACACACACACCTGTTACCATTAGGCCGAAAATTGTATGTGATCGCAATAGGCAGATTTTTTTGGGGGGATAACTTGATCGGTTTTTTAATTTGTTGATTGTTCATTCGAACATTAATTACTGTTGAGCATCTGGCAACATTTGTAATGTCATTGTTACTCCATGAATAAAAAGTAAAATAAATCAGTAATCTAATTCCAGAAAAGAAAGGAATAAGCTTTTGAAGACGTGGCGTCGTAGGACTGATGTTCAAAAGTGTATATTTGCTGTGTTCACAAATATTAGATATGGCATATTCCAAGAACGGTAGCAAATATTCACATAGAGTTTCTTGATATTGATACAGAAAATTTACCTCCACAATATATCAAATTTATTGCTATTATTCTTCGATTTGGTATCATTTTAGCGTATTTTGAACAACCTCACAAGAATACCATTTATATTACGATAATATCAGTGGCGTAACGCTGGTACCGGAGGCCCCTCGGAGGTAGCTAAGATGGCCCCTTTTCTGATCGCCGTCTCGGTGGAGGGGTGTAAGGCGGAGGGGTTCCCCTCCACTCCAATATTTTTCTGGTATAATTGAAGGTCCTTTGATGTACTATGGTGCGATATTTTGCCACTTTTTTGTCTAATTTTACGATATCATATCATGGAACATGATCGATCATCCCTCAGAGAGCCCCTGTACAGGGCCTCTTAGGTCGGAGGCCCTTCGCTCTACCGAGTCAGAGCGCACAGTCGTTACGCCATTGGCTGATATCAGAACTATATAAGCCTACTTTACTCAATGCATATTCATTAGCTGCGTCACTTTTCATTTCATTTGCTATTGTATTCACTATGTACTATTTTGTAAAATGAAAGCCATTCGTAGGTAAATCAGTAATATGTACCTAGTAAGCCAATATAAGGAGTGTCAACAGGTCAGTGTGCAATTCACAGGGGAAATGTTTAAACCAAGGAGAACAAAAAGGAAACCTACTCGACATGTGGCTTTTTGTTTTTATAACAGAATAATTATGACAGTTTTGTGTTTTATTTTCTACTTTTCGATATGGTGATTACTCTGCATGAAGATCCCAACAACATCCATACGCAGATATTACAAATTTGGGATATGAACAAATGAATAGAGCAAACAGCGACAAGAAATCAAATGGTGGTATGTATTCATTCTCCATCAAGATTATCGCTTTCGACACAAGGGACTGCGAACGTAGCTCCATTCGGGCAGGGGCACATTACAAACTATAGAGAGTGGACACAATTTAACGTAAAAACGTCAAATGTTGTTGAGAAAGCGTAATTTTCTTCACATGCTCTTGTCGTACCCCTTCTCCGTCCGTTCAGCTTGAATGATGTTATCACATAATCATGAAATGCTTTGCAAATCTGTGGTTAATAATTGGCTTTGATTAAATGGACATTAACCTTTACAGTCAATTCTTCCAAGTTTGCACCTCAGTAACTCAAACCCTACAGTACATTGCTGTATTAAAAACGTCTATATAGTAGTCTATATGATAGATTCAGATCTAGACTGTCTGTTTTGATCTGTTTGCTCCACCGCCGAAAATTGTTGGCGTTTTCAAAATATCCGTGAGATGGACGTACAACCAAAGTCGTGTATAGAGGGCGTATTCATAAATATTTTAGATGGTAGGCCTATGCTGCAATATCCATTACCCACGGTCCTGAACAAGACATGAGAAGGGAATCAAGAACAGCCTCTCGAATGCAATAAATCTAATTGCTAGATATTGCTATAGGATAAGTATATATCTACTGTGACAAAAAAGATATATGGATGTATACATTGCATAATTTATCCATTATGATAATATTTCGATCTTTATTATGAACTAGAGTATTACGTAAACTTATAACCATTGTCTTTCTATTTGTTTTCTGTCATATATTTTTCTAAAGATGAAGCCGCTGCATTTTCCAACAGGTAATTGTTTTCTTGCTGCTAATGTTCAGGATGCATATTGTTTACATTAATGAATTACAAATTGGAAAATAGTGTTCATTTCAAAGTTGGAAAGGGAATAATAACGTTTGTTATATTACTATTATAAACTTTAATCATCAGAATTTATATTGGGAATTTTACTGCCAAATAGTGTTGGCTTTGTTTTTTGGAGAAGATACAAATGTCATAGAATTTAAAATTTGACCGAAGTGCAGCTCGAAAACAGAACTTGGGTTATCTTGACATAAGAATCAATCTGAGAGTTTATTTTAGACTCTTGTTCGTAATCCATGACATGTGTAATGAATGCAATCAATGTAACAATAATTATTTGAAGTATAATGGACATAATATTCCAGCTAGACATGCTAACATGTTATACTATTTATAATATGTCCAGATGTTTTTTGTTTTAAGTCTAAACTGGATATATGTTGTTCCGTATTCTTATAATCTAGCGCTGAGCAAGCTAATGTTTTATACCATCCAAACCAGAAAGCTTCTGAAAAGTCCTATGAACGCAAAATAAAGATATACGTTGGTGAAATGGGTAACTCGGGTAAGCCTTATTATACTATCGCCTTCTTATACTACCACACAGTACCAATTTTTCTAATCACACCTTTCGTAATATCTATAGAACACACCATCATGCGGCGTTCTATTCGCCTTTCTCACAGCTGGAGGGAGGCAATTGATAACTAAGCGCATTAGTTATTGAAATATTGTTTAAAAACAAAATGCAGGAAACCAATGAATGTATTTATGAACCCTGATTGAAGGTACAAACATCCAGGTATTTGAATACCAGTACCAGATATTTGAAGCCCTAAATATATAATTATGCAAACAATTCAATGGAGCAGTGTAAGCCACATGTCTAATATCAAAACCTATCAAACGTCTGAATTAAATGTATTAAGATCGATTGATATCAATCGAATGTGCTAACATTAAAAAAAATGTTTTTGTGGACTCAATTGAGATAGTTTTTCAACTTTTAGAACAAATAAAATCTTGTTAACCCTTTAGACCATGTCTGGGTCGCACGTGACCCTACCTCTTCCCCTGGCCACGCATAGCTCGAAACTGCCAGTAGGTGCCTCAAATTTCGAGCATCGGGATGCAGGGGCACTGTGGCGTGACGACTCCGGGCTGTTGCGAACAAAAGGGACGGACGTAAGCCTCCTCTCGGCCATTGTCGCGCAAATTCCCCCTGCTTAATGTTAGCCATGAGTTAAAGATTTAATAGACTTTTGCTTCGAAACCTGGCTAGAAACTACTCGATCCTGACAATCGTGTTATTATCAAATATTGACCAAATATTATTTTCTACAGTTGGATCTAACTTTTCGTTAGCAGTTTTCTCCATATTGATTGATTATAGTAATTTGTTATTTAAAATAGGCTACCATATTTAAAAGTAGTATGGTCGTTTTAAAATTATTCACATTTTCGACAGATTATTTTGCAATTGAAGAAGACCTTTCTAATTTAGAAACAATCAGTGAAGAACAGATCACTTTTATAAACCGACTTTCTAAAGGACACGTTTGTGAACGTTGGCTTGGTGCATTGTCGTCGAAAGGAAGCGTTACGAAATATGTTTTCTTATGCCAAGCAAAAGGTAAATACTTTGACTTTGGTCTATGGGCTCTATTAATTAATTTTTCACCATTTGTCACCACCATAAAAAGAGTTTGAAAATATTATCTAACTCTAAAGAAGGCGTTTTCATCGGAGTAGTACAGGAGGCAGGGTGGACTTGTTTTTTTACATTATTACGCATGTGTAGCAGGCAACGAATGTAAAATGATGCCTCAGAATTAGGCATATCAATTGATGGTGTGACAAAATAATTTACTGGGCCCAGTTTATAACACTTGGTATTTGTGCTAAGAACGATATTACTAAATACTATACAAATTTAAATTACTGTGTAATTTCTATTCCACTTGCTTACTTGCTTAACCCAATTCCTACCGGGATTTTCACATAATTAGAAGGAGAGTATGTGTACAGGAAATAACTGTAAATAGGAACATATTTGTCAATAGGAAACTATATATCAGTGGAATGTGTATGAGAAGAGGTTTCCAAAAATGTCGACAAAATGGCGTAACAAGCTAATTATGTATGCAAATTTGCTAATTTGGTGTCAAAAGACTTATGCAGCCTGGGGGAGTATTTTAAAAGTGGTTTTACAGTTGAAAGTAGTTGATATGTTTAAAGGGGCACTTTTTCTTCAAATTGAACAGAAAAAGCATGCGAATAGGTTGTTGTTTTACAAAATGGCGGATTTTGGTTATTTCGCGCATTGAATATCAATGAATATTCATAAATGTCATTATTTTTCAGGATTGGTGGGAAATTTTTTGGTCTCAAGTGTGGAGAATGATTGTTTCTGCCCCTCAGTCAACTACATAACTGTTTTGAATGTGTTTTGAATGTTCTCCTTTGCTAATACTGCTAGAAAACAATACACTATTACATAATTATATTTGCCTTTATCACTATTTTACAGTGTTAGTGTGTGGCCTATACAGGATCACGTGCACCAAGTAGGTATACTCTAAAAATAATTCTACTGTGGCACTATTCCACTTGAAAAGTTGAGGAAAGGGCTAACCAGCATCAAGTTTTCTCTAGTTTCTTGTGATGAACAAATAAGGGGGAAAATGTTAGG
>JAODUJ010131335.1:0-11189 GCA_027564615.1 Psolus chitonoides | reverse complement strand
GACATATTAGCCTAGTAATCTCAGGTATTAGCCACTAACCTGACACATTAGACTAGTACCTAATGTGTTAGCCAGTAACTTGACACACTATACTTGTAACCTCATGAATTAGCCAGTAACCTGATATTATAGCCTGATAACCTCATGTAATTAGCCAGTAACCTGACATATTAGCATAGTAACCTCATGTATTAACCAGTAACCTGACATTCTAGCATAATAACCTCATGTATTATCCATTATCCTGACATAATAGCCCAGTAACGTCATGTATTAGCGAGTAACCTGACATACTATCCTAGTAACCTTGTATATTAAACAGTACCTGGCATGCCAGCCTAATAACCTCTTGTATTAGCCAGTAACGGGACATACTGGCCTAGTAAAGGCATGTATTAGCCAGTAACCTGATATACTAGCCAAGAAGGTTATGTCTTAGTCAGTAACCAGACATATTATCCTCATAACATCATGTATTACCCAGCAACTTTACATACTAGCCTAGTAACCTCATGTATTAGCCAGTAACCTGATATATTAGACTAGTAATGTCATGTATTAGCCAATTACCTGACATACTAGCCTAATAACCTCATGTAGTAGCCAGTAACCTGATATACTAGCCTAGTAACCTCATGTATTAGTTAGTAACCTGCCGTACTAGCATAGTAACATTGTGTAATAGCCAGTAAGCTGACATATTAGCCTAGTAACCTCGTGTAATAACCAGTTACCTGACATACTAGCTTAGTAAATTCATGTATTAGCCAGTCCCCTGACATACTAGCCTAGTAACCTCATGTCTTAACCAGTAACCTGACATACTAGCATAGTAACGTCATGTATTAGCCAGTAACCTGATATATTAGCCTAGTGACCTCATGTCTTAACCAGTAACCTGACATACTAGCCTAGTAACGTCATATATTAGCAAGAAACCTGATATATTAGCGTATTAACATCATTTATTAGCCAGTAACCTGACATACTAGCATAGTGGCCTCATGTATTAGCCAGTAACCTAACATACCAGCCTAGTAACCTCATGTATTAGCCAGTAACCTGGCATACTAGCTTAGTAACCTCATGTATTAACCAGTAACCTGACATACCATTTAAATGACCTCATGTATTAGCCAGTAACTTGACATTCTAGCCCAGTAACGTCATGGTTTAGCCTTTAACCTGACATATTAGCCTCGTAACCTCATGTATTACCCACTAACCTGACATACTAGCCTATTACCTAATGTATTAGCCAATAACCTGACACACTATCCTAGTAACCTCATGAATTAGCCAGTAACCTGTCATACTAGCCCAGTAACATCATGCATAAGCCAGTAGCATGACATACCAGCCTAGTAACCTCATGTAATTAGCAGGTACCCTGACATATTAGCCTACTAACCTCATGTATTAACCTGACATTCTAGCCTGATAACCTCATGTAATTAGCCAGTAACCTGGCATATTAGCCTAGCAACCTCATGTTTTAACCAGTAACCTGACATTCTTGCCTAATAACCTCATGTTATTAGCCAGTAATCTGACATATTAGCCTAGTAACCTCATGTATTACCCGGTAACCTGACATTCTTGCCCAATAACTTCATGTATTAGCCATTAACCTGAAATACTAGCTTAGTATCTTCATGTATTAGACAGTAACCGGACATACTAGCCCAGTAACGGCATCTATTAGCCAGTAACCTGATATACTAGCCTAGTAACTTCATGTATTAGCCTGTAATCTGACATACTAGCCCGGTAACCTCAGGTATTAGCCAGTAACCTGACAACATATCCTAGTAATATCATGTATGAGCCAGTAACCTGACATAACTAGCCTAATAATCTCATGTATTAGCAAGTAACCTGACCTACTACCTAGTAACTTGATGTATTAGCCAGTAACCTGACATACTAGCCTAGTAACCTCATGTATAAGCCAGTTGCATGACATACTAGCCTAGTAACCTCATGTCTTAACCAGTAACCGGACATACTAACATAGTAACGTCATATATTAGCCAGTAACCTGTTATATTAGCCTAGTGACCTCATGTCTTAACCAGTAACCTGACATACTAGCCTAGTAACGTCATGTATTAGCAAGAAACTAGGCTAGTTTTTCAGGTTACTTGCTAATACATTTGATAACTAGACTAGTATGGCAGGATATTGGCTAATACATCGTTACTAGTCTAGTATGTCATGTTACTCGCTAATACATCAGGTTACTGGGCTGGTATATCAAGATATTGGCTAATACATGAGGTCACTAGGCAAGTATGTCAGGTTACCGGCTAATACATCGAGTTACTAGGCTAGTATGTCAGGTTACTGGCTAATACATGAGGTTACTAGGCTAGTATGTCAGGTTACTGGCTAATACAACACGTTACTAGGCTAGTATGTCAGGTTACTGGCTAATACATGAGGTTACTAGGCTAGTTTGTCAGATTACTGACTAATACAACACGTTATTAGTCTAGTATGTTAGGTTATTGGTTAATGCATTTAGTTACTAAGCTAGTATGTTAAATAACTGGCTAATACATGATATTACTAGGCTAGTGTGTTAGGTTACTGGCTAATAAATGAGACTAATATGTTAGTATGTCAGGTTGCGTGCTAATACAGGTGGTTAATATGCTAGTATCTCAGGTTACTGGAAATACAACAGGTTACCAGCATATAATATTAGGTTATTGGCTAATACATTAGGCTACTCGGCTAGTATGTCAAGTACTGGCTTAAACATGGGGTTACTAGGCTAGTATACCAGGTTACTGGCTAATACATGAGGTTACTAGGGTAATATGTCAGGTTACTAGCCTGATACTTGAGGTTACTAGGCTCATATGTCAGGTTACTAGCTAATACACCGGATTACTGCGCTAGTGAGTCAGGTTATTGGTTAATACATCAGGTTCCTAGGCTTGTATGTTAGGTCACTGACTAATACATTAGGGTACTAGCCTAGTATGTCAAGTGACTGGCTAATCATGGAATTACTATGCCAGGTTGTCAGGTTACTGGCTAATACATGAGGTTACTGGGCTAGTACGTCAAGTAACTGGCTAAAACATGAGGTTACTATGCTATTATGTTAGGTTACCGTCTAATACATTTAGTTACCGGGCTAATATGTCATGTAACTGGCTAATGCTAGGCTAGTATTTCAGGTTACTGGTTATTACATGAGGTTACTAGGCTAGTATGCTATGTTAGTGGCTAATACATCAAGTCACTAGACTATTATGTTAGGTTACTGTCATACATGAATCTCTGGGATTCTTAGCCGCTATTCCAGGTTCATGAAAATAAATATTTTCTGTGGATGATCCTGTACTTTCATAATTTCATTTCCATCGATAGTCGTAACTAAATGCAGCAGTTCAAAGCGCAAGTGTACTAACTTTGTTCTAACCTATATGAGTTTACTGGCTATTACATGGGGTTATTAGGCCAGTATGTCAGTTTACTTTTTAATTCATGAGGTGACTGGGCTAGTATGTAAAGTAACTGGCTAATACATGAGGTTACTAGGCTATTTTATCAAGTTACTGGCTAATACAGGAGGTTGCTAGGCTAGTATGTTAGATTACTGTCTAATACATTGAGTTACTAGGCTAGTATGTCAAGTAACTGGCTAATAAATGATATTACTAGGCTAGTATGTCAGGTTACTGGCTAATAAAACAGTTTGTCAGGTACGTATGTCAGGTTACTTGCTAATACATGAGGTTACTAGGCTAGTATATCAGGTTATTGGCTAATACACGAGGTCACTAGGCTATCACGTCAGGTTACTGGCTAATACAGAGGATTACTAGGCCAACTTGTCAGGTTACTGGCTAATACAACATGTTATCAGGCTAGTATGTTAGGTTACTGTCTGATACATCTAGGTACTAGGCTTGTATGTCATATAACTGGCCCAATACAAGGCTAGTATGTTAGATTACTGGCTAATACATGAGGTTATTAGGCTAGTATATATGTCAGGGGACTGGCTAATACATCAGGTTACTGGGCTAGCATTTCAGGGGACTGGCTAAAACATGAAGTTACTGGGCTAGTATGTCATGTACTGGCTAATACATCAGGTTACTGGACTAATATGTTAGGTTACTGGCTAATACATGGAGTTACCAGGCTAGTATGTCGAGTTACTGGCCAATTCATAAGGTTACCAGGCTTGTATGTTAAGTTACTGTCTAATACATTTAGGTACTAAGCTAGTAGGTCAAGTAACTGGCTAGTACATGATATTACTAGGCTAGTATGTCAGGGGACTGGCTAATAAAACAGTTTATCCGGTCAGTATGTCAGGTTACTTGCTAATACATGAGGTTACTAGGCTAGTTTGTCAGGTTATTGGCTAATACATGAGGTCACTAGGCTACCATATCAGGCTACTGACTAATAAATGAGATTAATGGGCTAGCATGTCAGGTTACTGGTTAATACGTGAGGTTACTAGGCTAGTTATATCCCACTACTAGCAAATACATGAGGTTACTAGTCTAGTATGTCAGGTTACCGGATAAGGCATGAGGTTACCAGGCTAGTGTGTCATGTTACCGGCTGATATATTATATATTGGGCTAGTATGTCAGGTTACTGGCTAATACATGACGTTACTATGCTAGTATATCAAGTTACTGGAATAAAACATGTTACTAGGCTAGTATGTTAGGTTAGTGGCTAATACAACAGGTGACAGATTTGAGGCTTGTTAACAAATATTCTCTAATACAGTTAATGATATTCATGTACAAACTCCTTTCGGAAAAAGAAAAACTTTCACAATAAAATGTGTCGCTAGGGGCTTAAATTTATCTTATGATTTGTTAAATGTTTATATTTTAAACGTTTTTTTTAAATATGTACAGATATGTTCAAATGTGACTGGGTATGAGAGACCTAAATATACGGTACTATTCCAATATATGGGGACCAATTTGTTATCACATCGTGCTGAACTTATCTCATCATCAGGTAACATACCGTATTCTGGTGTATCTTGTTAATCTCGTGAAAGGCTTTCTAAAGATAGAGCATTGTATTTAATAATCATCTATCAATAAAATCAAATTAAATACATTATACGACAACTACACCCGTGGTATATACACGTTGGCGCTGTACAGTCTACTAGTTCGGCCTTCTATGAGCTTGTCCCTTTACACTGCAATGCTTGGTCATACAGGTTCTATTCGAGTATTTTCATATGAGGTACGTATAATGTAAAAGTTAGGCTGAGCCTGGGGTTGACACCCAGAACCACGGTATCCATATACATCTGAGAAAACATAAAAACGTACTAGATAGCAGTATAGTGGGTATATGAATATTATACATTATTTCCAATTGTTACTGCGAGGGCTTCAATTGTGAAATATTTCTGCTTTCATGTAGGCCTATTCCAAGTGGTAGGTAGGATACGTCAATAAAGGCAGGAGGAAAAAGCTAATGTACGCGAAGCGCGCGAACATTTTTAGACCCTCGTTTTGATGAAAGTTCTAGTTTAAAGCTTCGTCAGGGTGGCTGACACCTGCCGGGGAAAGGCCTACCGTACACACTCCATCGACCCATAGCCTACAATAAATGTGGTTGCTCCATTGCTCCCTGACGAAATCAGAATTATTCCCAGACAGGGGTGGGACAGGGAGGGAGATGTAGTCTCTCTACTCCTTGCTGGCGCCACTCCTGAGTGTGACATATCATTTTTGAATTTTGTAGCCTAACAAAGTTTTCTACACTTGTCTTCATATTTTGCCATTTCCTATGGTTGATGTGACAATACATAAAAAGTTATATTCAGGTGGAATGTCAATCATTTGATTACATTTGTATAGCAGTCCAGTAGAAACCCTCCTTTGGAGATGCATCATAGAGCCCCAATCTTTTTTCTTCTTCACACGAGGCCGTAAATACCCACAATGTACTTTACCGTTGTGATACGTACAGTGGGTAACGGAACTTTGAATAAAAAATGGGAAAAATTACAATGTTTGGAGAAAATGTCATTGGTGCTGTATGAAAGTATTCATAAATATTAAAACATTGACCGTGTCGCATTTTATTAAAAACAAACGCACAGACCAGATTACATTTCGGCGCCATATTTACGTAATTTTGCCATTTTTTTTCTTTCTTCATGAAACCTAAATATGTAACACCTTCTATGGAGTCTTAGCCATCGGATGATTGATATGAGTTAAGTATGCCTAATGTATTGGGTAATATTAACTCTTCAGCGCACGGCTCCAATTACACAGGGAGCACTTTGCGGGACAATTGCTGGAAGGAAGCTTAGGCCCAACCCGTTTGTTCGCGAAATTCCGGTAGCGTTACACCCCGGGGCCCCTACCTCCCCTGCTAGAAATTCCCGGCTGCTACTTGTAGTTCAGAGCCCTGCGTGGTCAGCCCGAGGGGAAGGGCCTGGGTGTGAATCACATCCAAACATTCCTTAAGGTTTATACTCAGCCTGTGTACATTTTTTGCGCAGCCCATCCCGGCAGAGACATCTCTACACGCGGATGGCGTACCTTCAACACATGCTGCGTGTAAAGAAGTAAGTTATTGATATACTCAGCCTGTGTACGTGCATGTGTACATACACTGCGCAAGAACCAGGATTGGTTCGATGAGAATGACGAAGAAATTTAGGCCTTGCTTGATAAGAAGAACCGTATGCACAGATCCCTTCTGAGTGATCCTTCCTCCGCATCTGAAAAGGCAGCGTGCACCAGAGTAAGCAGTACGCGCCAAGTAAGACTGCGCTTCATGCAGGATGAATGACTTAGCAAGAAAGCAGACGAGATCCAGGGATATGCAGACAGGAATGACTCTAAGCGTTTTTATGATGCGCTGAAAGCTGTCTACGGCCCAGAGTCTCCAGGATCTTCCCCGCTTCTCAGTGCTGATGGGTCTACGCTACTGACGGACAGAGCTCAGGTCCTAGAGCGTTGGGCTGAGCATTTCAACTCGGTTCTCAACATGCCATCATCCATTGATGACGGAGCTATAAAACGCATGTCACAAGTATAAGTCAACACCGAACTCGATGAACTACCCGGTGAGAGTGAGGTCAAGAAAGCGATCACCAGCTGTCCTGTGGAAAAGCCTCAGAGCCAGATGCCATCCCTGCATAAGGCAGGAGAAACCCATGTGCTGAGGGAGCTCACTGACCCCTTCATCAAAATCCTGGGACACAGTGTTGTACCTCAGAAACTGAAGGATGCTTCCATAGCTCATCTGTACAAGCGCAATGGCAATCGTCAGGCATGCGATAACCATAGAGGAATCTCTCTTCTGTCGATTGCCGACAAGATTCTTGCTCGCATCCTTCTAAACAAATTCATCAAGCATCTTGAGCAAGACCTACTACCAGAGAGTCAGTGTGGCTTTCGTGAAGGACGAGGAACGGTCGACATGATTTTCGCTGTACGTCAACTCCAGGAGAAATGTCAAGACATCAGTCTTTTCACCACCTTTGTGGACCTGACGTTCAAGGCGTCCGATACAGTCAGCCGGGATAGATTCTGGAGAATTATGGCAAAGTTTGGATGCCCTGGAAAGTTCATAATGGTAGTCCGCCATCTCCACGATGGAATGATGGCCCACGTGGTTGATGACGGAGAAAGATTTGATACCTTCCCAGTCACAAACGGTGTGAAACAGAGATGTGTGCTGACCCCAACACTGTTCGGCATGATGTTCACAGTAATGCTGACAGATGCCTTCCGAGACTGCCCTGATGATGGCATCGATGTTAGATATAGGACAAATGGAAAGGTATTCAACCTGAGCTGTCTACAATCTGTCACCAAGGTGAAGGAGACTGTTATTATAGATTTTCTCTTTGCTGACGACTGCGCCCTTAACGCCAGGTCCGGGCGCAACATGCAGACCAGTGTGGACAGGTTCTCTGACCACTTTGGCCTCACCATAAGTACTAAGAAGACCGAAGCCATGCACCAGACTGCACCTGGTGAACCTTATGTTGAGCCGCACATCACCATCCAAGGTCAGAATCTCTAATATTCGGCTAACATCGATGCAAAGGTCAATAACAGGATAGCCAAAGCCAGCACTGCCTTCGGCCACTTGCGGAAGAATGTATGGGACAGACTGCAAAGGAATCAGCAAAACCACCATGCTGGAAGTCTACCGTGCCGTGTTGTTGTCCACCCTCTTGTATGCCTGCGAGACTTGGACCGTATACAGTCGTCATGCCAGACAGTTGCCTCATTTTCACACGAGCTGTCCCCGCAGGATCCTACACATCAAGTGGCAAGACGAAGTCCCAGACACCGAAGTCCTCTTGAGAGCAGCATTACTAAGCATCCACACCATGTTACAGAAGGCCCATGCTCGCTGGGCTGGTCATGTTGTTAGCATGTCCGATGACCGCCTGTCTAGGCAACTCATGTATGGAGAACTGTGCGATGGAAAGCGCAAGGTTGGTGGCCAAAGGAAGCGTTTCAAGGACACACTGAAAGTCTCCCTCCGTAGTCTCCAGATCGACATCAACTCATGGGAAGCACTTGCATCTGACAGAGCTTCGTGGCGCATTATGATCCACTTCAGCTCTCAGGTTGCAGAGGCACAGAGAATCATCAACGCACAACAGAAGCGTGTTACCCGCAAAGCTAGAGCTGCCAGTACTAGTGCCCCTGGCTCAATTTACACTTGCCCTGTCTGTGTGAGATTTCTTCGTGCCGCATTGGCCTCATTAGCCACCTCCGGAATTTTCTTTAGATTTGTTGTAGTCATGGTTCTCGTTGATTTGGATGGACGACAGCAGCAACATGCTTTGTGCAACATATCCCTGGCAGAGACATCTTTTCACAGCGGCGCCGCCAGGGGTTCGAGATTAGGGGAGGGGAGGGGGGGGGCAACAAAATATAAGTTGGGATATACAGTAAAAGAAACGTACTATATCGCGCGAAGCGCGCAATTTTTTCAAGGGGTTATTGCGCTCACACATCGGCGCAAGAGCCACCACACAACAAGACAAACCACGACGCAAACCACGGTTCGCGAATAATTGTTAAGTTATTGTGGCCGATCTTTGGGTTATGATATAAACGGCACCTTTAGGACAAGTGACTCCACAAAACAAGAGAAAAACACAAAAATAATGTGCACGAGGCGCGCGAAAAGTTTAGGTCATCATGTATGGTGTTTGGATTATATATAATAGAGACCTACACGGTACATCCTCGATTTTTGTGTGAAAATATAAGCAACACATTCAGCATGAGTGACACATGACAAGACAAAGACAGATGAACACCACTGCGCGCGAAGCGGGCATTTTTTGTGGGTTATGTCCGATCTTTGGGTTATAGCCTGATATATTCGACAAATAAAGCCCAAGTGACCAGTCACCAGTGGCGCTACTAGGAGTCCGTGATTGCGCGTCTGCGCGTCGTGAAAAACCTCAATAGAGGTTTTTTTCAAGACGCGCAGGCGCGCAAAAGTTTCGCCCCCAAACAAACCGGCACGACAACAACTTCCAAGCATCAGACATTCTTCAAAACTGTTACTGGACAGAATTCAGAGAATTTTAAAGTGAAATTGTTATTGGAATAAATCAGTGATAGGTTATGACAGGTGATGTTACAGAAAACTAGACAATTGTTGAGGTAAATCTGATAAAATTCGGAGTAAATTGACTCAATTTCTCTGCCACGTGTTTGCCATGTGCGTAGTTAGGGTTATCACACATGTAGGGTTGCGTTCTTCATATGTCACGCTATTGTATCAGCCTAAAACGAAAGCGCGTATATAAGTGTTCTCATGGTCGGACATCTGCGCGTACGCGTTCTAGTGCGTCTCACGCTGTGGCATATACAACATTACTAGAGTGAAACGCGCATGCAACTGGGGTGAAACGCGCATGTTTTCGGCAGGAAATTGTGTGTGTGTTTATATATGAGTGACGTGTCACCGACCGCCTCCATGAGGAGGTTACTCTGTCTACCCGGAGGGCAACGTGACGTCACGTGAAAAACCTCTATTGACGCAAACTGACGCAGGGAATTTGAGCGGAGGCACGACGCAAACCCGACGCAACGAAATCCACCCACAGAGGAGCTGGGACCCCACAATGGCCCCCTCACGAAAAAGTTTGGAAATAATTTCTGTGTATAGACCCTACGGGTGGACTGCATGTGGGCTAAATGATGCCTATGTTGGCCCACCCATAAAAAGTGCAGGTCAACCCACGGCCCCGCCACTGCAAAAACCCTGGCTACGCCACTGGGAGACAGGCATTACATACCATGGTAGGGTGACGATATATATCCATATTCACCTTGATTTAGGGACATCTAGCCACTATTATTGATATTAGCCAACGCGACTCGCCGTTCTATTGATTCAAAGAAGGTATTAAAAATAACTATGTTACGCACATCACTTCCTCACCCGTTAGCAACTTATACACAGCAACGATACGTCACAGCCGTACTACAGAAAAAAAACTGACACTTTTTGTTTTGTTATAATGTCTACAGATGTTGCAGTTTTCCCAAGATTTTTCTGCCAGATGTGGGACGCCACTATAAGTTTTCACTGTGAAAAGCATTTTCAAAATGTCCACTTTTTCCCCTACCTTTTTTAGTAATTAATAATATGTTCGATCCAAGCCCCTCGGAAAGGTGAAAAAATGAACAATGAGTGATGATTGAAGATTGAATAGGTAGGGAAATTAAAGGGAAAATCAGTGGTCCGGTTATATAGAAAAACAAAAGCTTCTGGGACAATGTGAAACTGGGACGTGACAGAAATAAAAATTGTAGGCCTATGTGCTATTCTGCTAATTTGATCAATGTTTAAAATGATATACGGTAACTGAAGAGTAGCTGAAGATAATCACGCGGGGTACCCGAAATTACACTCACTCACTCACTCACTCACTCAATAGGTCGGCCATAGCCGAGCCCTAGCATGGATCCTCCATTCATTCGGGTCCCTCATACATCCAGCAATCCCGTTTGGTTTCCTCAGTCCAGTATCCCTCTTCGGAATGTCGACAAATGTGGCTTTTTGTCTGCCTCTGTTCCTCCTGCCATGTGCTAGCAGGAAGTTCAGGATGACGGTGACAATATCCTGCTAGAGTCATCCTTCTATAGGCAACCTTGTCTCCGACTTTGGGAAGCTCA
>JAODUJ010131224.1:0-11191 GCA_027564615.1 Psolus chitonoides | reverse complement strand
CGAGTCTTTGTCCCTATTCCATTGTTCATTGCTGTGCACCAAGCATACAAGATTGCAGTAGGTACCATTTTACGAGTCTTTGTCCCTACTCCATTGTCTAATGTTGAGCACCAAGCATACAAGATAGCGGTAGGTACCATTTTACGAGTCTTTGTCCCTACTCCATTGTCTAATGCTGAGCACCAAGCATACAAGATGGCAGTAGGTACCATTTTACAAGTCTTTGTCCCTACTCCATTGTTCAATGCTGAGCACCAAGCATACAAGATGGCAGAAGGTACCATTTTACAAGTCTTTGGTATCACCCAGCTGGGAGTCAAATATTTTAAGGCACTTTCAGGGTTCATTTCTGTTACCAAAACAATACAAATCCACAAATATTTACATGCACAATGCTTATAAATCTACTAATATTTACCATTTCAATTGGATTTGGGCAGGAATATTGAGCGTAATCGATGAATTTGGAGCGATATTCGCGAACTTCCGAATTGCCGGTACAATGGCCCTTCCACCGATATGTTGCAATACTAACACAGATAACGTACCCAGAATGAATCTAGCCTATTACATGTGCTGCTATACTGGGAACATAAACACTAGCTATAACACACAATGTACTGAGTATGTTCTAGTCTAGCTGATGATTAATTATATCTAAGAAACAAGGGAGCTCTGGATTATTATGATGGACATGTCTGTAAGAAGCAGCCAATCTTGTGGCCACAAAAATTGAAATTAGTTCCTATTTCCTTTTTGAAAACAATGAGGAGAAATGAGAATCGTTAAAGGTAATTAAATCGAAATTAAATCGAAATTACTTTCAAAATATGTTGGAAGGATGAGTAAACTCAGATGTTTTTACTGGCAGATCCATCAAACCCTGAGAGTACATTTATCACATTGATGGTGCTTATCCAAAAACTAAGCTTCAACCTGTTATGTACTGCTACATAACCTTGCACAGTGTCTCACCGGAAATGAATAAAAATATATTCCAGGATGCACAATAAAATTCTCTGCAGTGTTACTATATAATAATACGGTGGAAAATGTATAGTGATACGTAACTTGGATTCACCGGGAATGGGAAGCTCTTACCAATTAAACGTTGGAGCTAACTGGTGGTCCCGAGTCGCAATGGACAGTCCACAGTTTACTAATTTAAATTGGCCCCTAGAAATAAGTTCAACAATGCCGAACCTAACAACGGAAAGTCATTCCTAGAGATAAATTAAGATACACTCCGAACCGTGTTATAATTACATGCCGAAGCATATGTAGGCTATTAACATATGATAAACAGACAAAGTTGAAAGGTTTTACATACATAACTTTTTCATCGAAATATAAACATCATGTAATAGTAAAAGATGATAAAACATACCACAATATAGGGGAGACCAGGATGGTTGTCACACTTTTCACTTTTTGTAAATTTAAAAAAAGTTTCAAATACTGTTGTTTTGAAGTATCATGTCTTGGCTAAGAACTGCAGGTTTAATATCAGATATAAACATTGCCTAAAATATATATAGCATTTGGCAGTTGAAAAATCAAATCAAAATGAGACAACTGACCCCACCACGAGGATGTTTGTCGCAGAGGGTGGGATATACCAAATACATACGATGCTCAAAATAGCTTTGTGACGTGTCATAAGCCACAACAGTGTCTGTTAGAGTAGTTTTGGCTTCACTAAAATTACTGATTCCATCAGGTTCGCCGATATGGTCCAGTTGATTTTTTCTGTCAGTTCTCAGAGTTATAAACTGAACGTACGCCGGGATACAATGAAATAAGCACATGAACAACAAACAAAACAAACATGGACAGGGTGATCAACATAAAAAAATAATACAAATATTTTCATCCATGCATATGGTTACCATATACAGGGACTATGTGGTTGGTTGTCACATAATTACATATAACGATAGGTTATTGAATTTGGGGTTGGTTGTCTCACCATTGACTTACACGTTGAAGTTGTGACAACTAGCCCCAGTGGCATATTCTACACATAATTACCCCCACTTCTTACAGGTGGTACTTTGCTAAGTTTGAATATATCCTTTCTTAATGCTACATATTGCCCGTGTTTAAACAGCAACCCCTGACACCTACATGATTTTAACATAAGTACAATTATAATACAAATAAAACATGGGAAGAAAGTTACTCAACATTACAAAAATTGCTGTGTAACTCAAACATGGTGAATTGGCGTGTTCTAAGTCTATGATCTCGTGTTGTGAAGCCTATGAACAATGTGTTGTTCTTACCCTTCCCTCTATTTTTCGCGTGAGAGGCAGTGTGACAACCAACCCGTGCGACAACCATCCCCGGTCTCCCCTACACCATATCAGTTCAATACCAGTTCAATAGTTAATCGACACAGTGGTCTTTATATCTTGATTAATACTATCGTGTTGTACATATATAGTACAATCAATTACATTTATCACAGAATACTCCATTTTGTAGCGAAGAGGAACACCAGAATCTCACCATCAGACTGGAGACAATGGCAGCCAAATTGGGCATGGAAATCAGCTCGAAATAGCAAGATCCTCGTGGATACTACAACACCAATCACCCCAACTTAATAGCCACACTCTAGATAAAGTTGAAACATTCAAGTATATCTCGGTATCATCATCAACATAGATGAAATAAGTACGCAAGAGATCAAGGCACGTCTCTGCAATGAGTGTGGGGAAGTCACAACATCAGACCCTTCACAAAATCAAGTTGTGCGGGGATCGTGTGGCCTCCATTGCTTTGCACGAATGTGAAGCATGGACACTAACGGCAGAGACTGAGCGCAGCATCCAAGACAAATACTAAACATCCGTACAGAGAACACAAAACTAATGAGTTTGCATGGCGACGTGATAAGGAGCTAGCTGGCAAGCAACAACCCCTACCAGCCGCAGTCAAATGCTGCAAGCTTCGGTGGTTCGGTCATGTAACAAGACACAATAACCTATCAAAAACAGTTCTACAGGGAACAGTTGGAGGTGGACGAAAACGCCGACGACAGCGGAAATGCTGGATGCCTAACATCAGGAAATGGACCGTTCTCGGCACACCCATCTTACTGAACGTAGCACAGAACAAAGTTAAATGGCGGATTTCTGGCAGCACGTCCTATCTACGGTAATGAAAAAATGGACAATACATTTCTTCCGTTATTGTCGGAGTGCATTAATAGATTCACAATAACCTCTTCACCGATTACTTAAACACTACACGCTGCATCAATTAATGTCAACATGATATAGATCTGTAGATAGACCATTAAGAGGAATAATGTGTTATCTCAGTATTCTCGTTTGGTACAATGTGGCGTACCTTACAGGTAAATGTTCGCTACTGCATGACATTATTATACATCTGATGAACTAGTTCAGTGGTACGGAATAGCTGAACTCACTTGTAATGTCCAATTCCAATTAGTGAATGGCTACTTGTCTACCTTGATTCGAGTGTAACGGTTGGTTCCAATGTCTAATTGGTGAGACCGCCCGTAGTAGTACAGTTAGTTTGGAAGTGTGGGCGGTCCCCTCTCCGATTTGGCTACTAGGGAATGGGGTACTTAAATGTGCGTTTTGGAATTGAGAGATATTTACGGAAGGTTGTCCTTACTGACATAATTAAGGGTTTAATATTAATTATGGCAACCTACATTTTACTGCCACTTTGTTTGTGTGTCATTAAATATAAACCACATTTACATTTTGATTCAACGAAATTAAAAACAGCCACAATAACGTTATATACATGTGTTGGTATTAGAAGGAAAAGATAGTATTTATATAAAGATAAAACAACCCATCTAGGTACACTTTGAGAGCTCGGGAAGTGCTGATTTTCTTAAAACAAAGTAAATGGAGTGAAAAGGTTTCCGCATAACCGCATTTATAGCAATTTTAATGTCATTTTAAATGAGCTCTATTCGCTTCGCTAACATATTTTTAAAAGCACCTTTGCCGGTGGTAACGTTAAGATACACGATTTATTACGTTAGTACGAATGAGTTGATGTTTTACTGCTAAAACATAAAAAACATCCGACCAATATTTGAAATGTTCCAAAAATATGATCTTTTTCAAAATGATTTATTATTAGTTATATATTGTACTGACGTCATTCTAAATACGGTGAAAGTACAGGATGTAGATGCTACAATGAGACACATGCATCTTTAATATATTACTATGGGATTATTTCGAGTATATATTAGTATTCTTTCGAGCCCCAAAACCCGAAAAAAAGTTGAGTTATAATAGAGCTTATTTTTACTAATACAGTTAGGTACTAGAAGTACCGGTACCGTATAGTGTTTGACACCGACCATGTAAATTAACACTCAGTACTACCGAACTATAGTTTATTATTAGCATAAAACAAAATATGTGGTGTAAGCTTTCAAGCACGAACTATCGATTGATACAATTGAACCTCACTACCTCCTACTTTAATGATACACGTTCTATAGCTTTTCGGGTAAAGAATACGATATTTGTTAATATCCAAGTAGTTCTCAGCCTCTCTCATTTTAGGGGAACAATTATTGCAGTGAAAATCGCCCTTCTATATATACGTAATTATATAAATGACAAGTAAAACCTTCCACAAACAAACTGCAATTCGATTTTTCGAGAACAATCAAACGTGGGTGTTCAAGTATCTCATAGCTATTGGTTTGTCAGTAGTATAACATTGACTCACTACATGATACATGCCTATTACATGTATTAACAATTCGAACATATCCGTAGACTATGCACACCTCTTGAAACACGGTTGTCTTAGCATCATTGTGTCCTTGAACAAATCAGTGTACTAGGGCCCCTACCACACTATCACTAAAACCAAATTACAGCGCCAGAAGAGCGCGAAAAGTTATCGGCCTAAATGACACCACATAGCGAATAAAATAACTACAGTGAAGGCTATGAAATCTGTGTACTTTACTATGTAGTAGTGCGCTCTATTCGCGGGCTTCCTGACGTGTCTATGCGTTAAGATAGTTCTGCTCTTAAAGATTTTATCTGTTAGTTTTAGTAGTAGTTTTAGTCTGCATGAAACAGAACTGATAAATCAAATCACAAATACAACATTATCAGTAAAGGCCCCTTAAGCTTTGTGGGATTCTTGTTCATTGCAAAGAGGCATACAGGGTAGAGAGGACGTATTTAGACACAACGTGACTGCATGGTAATCACTATGTACATTGATAGTCCATATAACGATATAGGTAACTGGGTAGTCGATGGTATGATTCACAACATAAAGAAAATGTAGGCCACATCCGTTTCACTTGTTGATGTAAGTGAGAACATTCATTAGGAGTACGTATTCAGTTGCTGCATTGTAATCATTATGTACATTGATATCCAACAAAACGGCATAGTTAACTGGGCACTCAACGATACAATTTCTAACATATAGTGTCTGCTTCAGCAGCCGACAGGAGTCTTCTAGTAGGTATGAGAGAATGGAAGTAGAATAGGACATGAATGTGACAAAGTACATTGTACGTGAATAGGCGTTCTGGTTACACTAGTTACTAGCAGACCAGGCGAACAGAGTGAAGAGAGACCAAAGGTTCGACGGTCTGAATATATCATGCTGCCGACGGGTCGCATCCTGTACAGGTGCTCAAAAAACCCATTCATTGTAGTGTAGTTAAAAGAGACAAATATGAAACGAACTTAAACGACTAGTCATACATCATCATCATCATTTCGACCGCCGTCATCATCATCATCATCATCATCTTCATCATCATCATCATCATCATCATCATCATCATCATCATCATCATGGGTACAGACAGTAGAAAAGTTAGATTCCCAGGCTCTGCGGTCGTCTATTAGAGAATACAGTTCTGAAATAATATCTAGTCCTGTGTCCTCAAGGAGAACTTGCACATATGTTTTGTGCCGGACTCCTGATTATCCATATTTGGGATCCAGAGCAGACATCTACTTGCTGCTTCTTCTTGTGACAATAGAAATGGCCACCTGCCCTCTCACTTTAGGGGTGACTTTGTGAATATCTCCATATATGCCTTTGTTTGTAACCTTGTCCTTCCAGTTAATGTCCAGAGCGGCTCTCAGTAATCTGGTATAACAACCATCCAAAATATCAAGATCATTAGTCAAGGTCCATGTCTCTGACCCATAGAGGAGTACTGGCTCGACCTTTGCTATCTGTGTTTCCAGTGCAAAGAGGAGATGGTGTACTTGTGCTTGTGTATCAGAGAGCAACGCTAAGTTACTCAAAAAGTCAAGATCTCAATGGCCTGCTTTCTCATTCTTCCTGACTGTCTGGGGTTGATGGTGGAGCCAAGTTCGAGGGTACTGTCTTCTGGTATGGCTTCTCGGATACAGTAGTCCATAATGAAGAGAAAAGGAGCAAGTGTGCCACTTTGTAACACACCTGTTTAAATCCCCCCCCTCCCCCTTTTCCTTGGCGATAACCATTTTGATTGATACTCATGTGAATCATTATGGTCTGTTGAAGAATCGAGAAACATTCTATTGAAGGTCATGCTAATTATAGTCGTCGCGCTTATCCCTCTGTAGTTTTCTAGATTACTTAGGTCGCCAGACTTCGGTGTGAGGACCATGTTTGTGATATCCCAAACATCAGGTCTTTGCCTTGTGTGAAATGCAGCATTGCAGAAATGGAGAACATGTCATTGATGTTGCAGTACTTGATGAATTCTGCTGGAACTTCATCCTCTCCGCAACTCTTTCCATTCTTAAGCTGATCTATGGCTTTTGAATGTTTTCATCATCAAAGCTATATGTACGGATTGGAAGCTCGGCAAAGACTTGCTCTATTTCTTCATCAGTCACTACAGGGAGATTTCCCAACAGAGTCATGGAGGCTTTGTACCAGTTGTCAAGTCTCTCCTGTTGAGAGAGACCCTTCACATGTCCTTCTTCGGCTCCATTTTTTCCTGTAAAGTTGTTCATATTTCCCATGCTGATGAGATGTTCTTTCCTTTACTCTCCTCCCTAATTTCATTGATTTCCCCCTCAAGAAAGTCTTGGTTAGCTTCTAGAAATGTTTTGTCCAGGTTGTCCTTGGCTGATTGAAGATTCTCTCTTGCCCGTGTAATCATGTTATACTTTTCCTCGGGCCTTTTGTAGCTCAGTACCTGCAGCTGAGACACTCTCGTCCTCACTTCTAAGAAGTTTCCTCTTCTAAGAAGTTTCCCTCTTCGTCTTGGGTAAAAGCTTAGCAGTTGTCTCTCTGTTCGCCGCCACCAGATAGACAAGTAGAGATATTCTGTTCTCCGTCATTTCTAAAGCAGTCGTATCGGTTTCTTACTTCTACACTCTATCTCACTTCAAGATCTGCTTCCTGGCTAAGAATTGTCCAGTAGTAGCTGGCTTTCCTACTGAGTTTCAATGGTCTGAGCCAAGTGATGAGAACTACTGTACGTTTCCCCATATTGAAGGCATCTGCGCCTTTTTCACCGTATGAGGATGTTAGCCAGCTGCAATTTGGTACCATTTTGCAGAATGCAGGTGTGTCATGAACTTTCCGAAAGAGGTATTTTCGATGACAAGGTAGGTTGCCTCAGCTAGATCAAATAACGTTCACCATTGTAGTATATTTTCTGATGGTTGCTATATTTACAAATGTCAGTCTCTATCCGAGCATTCATGTCTCCAAGTACAATAGTGTCCAGTCATACATAGTGGAACATAGTACATAGTAGATTACTGAAACATCAATGACATCATCTTCCTCCTGTACATAGGCCAAGTCAGGATAAAGTGGCTGTCATTGGTATTTTTGCACACCCTAATGTGTAATATTTAAAACGCAAAAGTTTCATCCTTCTCTCTCTCTCTTCACCTAAATAAATGCATTTTTTAAGTCGACCATGTCTGGTCAGATCAAGTTCATACTTGTATGCATGTTCCCCATAATGTGTAGGTTACATGATTCCTATAGTTTTGGTGAGAAATTAGTGGTCACATGAGGTCAATAAAATTGTAAACGCGCTAGGTCGACCATGCCTGATCAGATCAAGTTTATACCTGGCCAAACATACATTTATGGTGCTGATTTGATGTAATACTATGTAACTATGTTTATCGGAATGAGTACATGGTTCCTGTGTTGGTTTTGCCTTATATTTTCTGGTTGATCACAAACCTAACATTTGGGATATTTGGCATATGTGTGACATTTAGTATATATTTTTTGCGAGTTCATAAATCATTCAGCCATTTTACATGCGAGGAGCCACTACGCCTCTATTGCGTTCTGAATTCTGATAATATTAATTAGGTCAGGTATGCATGTGAAGGTGGATTGATCCTTCTCAGCGCCGATGCACCGGATATGTTGGTGGTGAGGCGACGAAGGAGGAATGTAAAAATGGTGCGGCGAGCTCCTGTTTTCTGTGATATGTTGCCTGTTTTTGCCTGTTTTTTTTTGGGGGGGAGGCATAAAAGTGGTGCGGGGAGCTCCGCACCTGCCGCACCGGCGCCGACGGGCTTGATCCTTCTATGTGTTACACGATTATAAATGCATGATCGTCATGACCAAATCAGTTTTTTTTTCAGAGGCTCAAAGCACCAATCTGAGTTGAAAGGTATAATTTCAACGAATGTTCAAGCTTTCCCTGAAGCAGTAGCCTATAGGGTATCATGATACATATCAACATGTTGGTGTTTATTCGAATATAACTGAGTATGGGTTAACATTTGACTTTTTTGGCAATTGAAATTGTGGGCACAACATAAATATATATTTTTTTAAGCGAGTATCTGTGTTCATTTTCACACAGGGAAGCTATTACAAAGGGCACAGATGATGTTATAATGTCACACAAAGTTTGCCAGCTTTTGAAAACAATTGGAAGAAATCTTTAAAATGGAAATCCTAAACATTCAACGGTGCACATGGACTAACGTTAGGCTATAGGGGCCTAGACTAATAGCCCGAACTGTCGCCGTCAAGTTTCAAGTTTTCAGGCTCATTTCTCCCCGAATTAGTCAATGTATCAGGGGAATGGTATGTAAGGTTTTTTCCTACATAACTATAGGGAACCATATAGAAGGACCTATGTTTTGTGAGGGGAAAGTCTTCCCTTTCCTAGCACCCAAATACAGATACTTGCTTGAACTTTGTGATCAATTAAAGGACCGAAGAAAGAGATTTCTGCTTTGAAGCTGGCTATAAACTTATTAATCCTGATCATTTGATATCATCAACTATTTATAACCAAATATTGTCTTGTCTTGTACTATGTAAACACTAGCTAGTGGTTACCACTGCATAAGGGACAGCACGCAACATGCACAAGCTTAACATAGAACTGGAGATGAAGATGAATTATTTCCACCATCGCCAGATAACACCACCGGTCCACTCTGCCTGTCAGGAGTAAAAGTACAAGCATTCCAATGGAAGGACTGTGTTGTCGGGGATTTCCGGAGCACGGGGGTGGGGAGGGAGGGAGGGGATTGGAGAACCCTTACGAGGGATAGAGGGAGGTGGAGGGCAATTGTACGTGAAGCTTCGTTTGGTTCAGTGTAAACATCCTCATCCCTTGTTTACGAGGGATATACGAGGCAGAGAGAGTGTATGAGTGAGTGCTTACACCGCAGTCCCGGGTTCAATCCCACCCCGTGCCTGGCTCATCAAAAGCTGTTTTTCAGTTGTTGATGGCACGGTTTCACAATTTCTGGTTTAGTCCAAGAGCTGTACTGCAGTTGTTGATTTCATTGTAGTGGCTCTGGGCTTATTGAGAAGACTTCATATTGGGAATAGGTTTGTTTATTAAGGAGTGCATATTATAATAAAAGGTCTCCAATGGTGCGCAATTGGTATCAGTGAGACCCTATCAAAATGTTCAGAATTTTTTCAAACAGTCGGGCTCGTGTCTGATTAAATGACCTTGTTATTGGAAACTGAAGTTGTCAAACAAGCATTTACCTATACTTCGTCTATCGGACTAAAATTTATGATCTGGGAGAAAAGACATTTTTGTGGACCACAAACCCACTGGGCTCCTTTCATAATCCCTATTCCTTTTGTGAACAGGTCTTGCAGTACCGTGAATCTCTTAACTGTGTCCTGACCGCCTTCAAGGTTCTAGCCGACCAGGGGGCTTCATTAAACATCGACCCTACAAGGTTCTACTCTCACCTCTACTATAACCTCTTCAGCGTCCATGCTGGTGAGTTTTGAACCCTGAGCACTACTAACGTAATAGAGTGAAGCAGGAGATGATCCCATGCAGTGCACTTCACAGTCATTACCCCTGAGTGGTCAGCATTCATTACCCCTGGTCATTGGTAAACCATCAGACTCACACACAAACATTCTGAAGCATTCTGCACCATTGTGCTCCCTGTCAGATATCCTGGCTGACTGCAGGCATTCCAGCAAATATGGGCACGAAGCCCATCATGAGTGCGATGCAATAAGGTCCTGTGGCCTGGGTCCAGGGCCGGAAAATTTGAGTTTTTAAACGCTCTCTGGTGCAATCTGGCCCTTATTAGTCGCAAAAATGTTACCAAAAAGCTGGAAAAATAGTGTTTGCAAACAAATAAATTTGGACACTAGACAGTCCAAAAAATATTTAAAGTTACTGTCTGCATTTTCTTTTTTTTGCCATTTCGATTTTTCTCTGTAGCTCCAATCTGATCTCTTTTTAGCACCATCGGTACCACAGTATCGTGAATTTCTCTTGATTTGCTTTTTTAATATTTATTGGTTCAGGAAGTCACCTAAGGCTCATCAAGGAACCCTGACCATGTGATCATGGACGAACACCAGCGAAGGCTCGCCTTCTCTTCTGGAATAGTGTTCAGATGGTAACGAGGCAGTCGTGTAACCATACAATCCCATCCTGCTCCTGGGACCGCCATTCAACTTCCCCATCCGACGGACATGAGTGAAACTTTCAGCCTTTAGCCACTTTCGGGAGGCTGAAAGGGGAGGTAGCAACCTGTCTGTCACCACTGCCCTGCAGCCATCCCGAAACATCCAATGAACCCAAGAACCCCAAAATTGATTACCTCGCACTACAGCGAAATGAGAAAATGCGAGAACATCAACAACTACAGAACAGCTTTTGACGAGCCAGGCACGAGGTGGGTTTGAACCCAGGAACCCAGCACTCATACCACTACACCACACTACC
>JAODUJ010131113.1:0-11191 GCA_027564615.1 Psolus chitonoides | reverse complement strand
ACTAAAATGGCAAAGATCCTTGTAAAAACATATTAAACAGTAAGAATAAGTCCACTAAAAATATACAGCTAAAATTGCACACTAGTAATGAAAACTAAAAGCAAGAGCTATGTGCATGCTGCCCCACTGTGTCCACTCACTGTTGTAATGATTATATTCGTTGGTCTGATGATAAAACGCAAGATTTTATCAGTTCTTCTATTGATGAAGGCATTTCCTGCAGGAATGATAGATTACTTGAGTGAATCGTTGTTTTGCAAAATGATATTGACAGTATAGTGAGAGATTTTATTCCATGTACTCGATTATCGCTGATAAAATAGGTATTTGAATCATCAAATTGTAAAAAATAAACAACGCTGCTTCACCAGTCTTAATAGGTGGTTTAATGGTGATTGTAGAATAACTAGATCTGATTATTTTAGGCGTAAGAAACTATGTGAACAGGATAGCTCTATACAACATAAACAGGCACTAGAATTACCTACTAAAAATTATCGCACTGTTTCGAAAAATGCAAAAAAATGGTATTTTGGATCCTTACATAAAAATATCAGAGCTTTGAAAAGTAATAACCCACTTAGTTATTGGGATATTATTAATAGGGCGAATAATGAGCATAATGCAGGAATAAATGTACCAATTGATACCTTTATGAATCATTTTAAGGCTGAAAATGATCTGATTATTTTATGTGTAATGTGGGTGTCCGGCAAGGCGAAATTCATCCCCTATATTGTTCGCTCTTTTTTCTTAATACTTTTGAATACTTTATCAGCAGGCATTATAAGGGGCGCAGTGACTTATCAGCTTGTATCAAAACACATCTCAGTGATGATAATGTTGAGGTTTCCTAAAACTCTTTTGCTCGCTTTATGCTGATGATGCCATAGTTCTTGCTGAAAATGAGACTGATTTACAATCTGCCTTAAATGCTGTGAAAGGATATTGCGATATTTGGCATTTGAATGTGAATATCAGTAAAAGATTGTAATCTTTTCGAGAGGTAAATTAGGAAAATACCCACATTTATCAAAAATCAAGCTAGAAGTTCTCTGTATAGATTATTGACCATATCGTACAATGTACAATTGCATTTGGATCCAAAACTTGAGTTATTTGATCAGGTTGCGAAATTTGGGGGGTTTGTTACGTTTCACAAATTGAAGCTTTTCATATTAAATTTTGTAAACAAGTTCTAAAATTGAACAAGTTCACACCACATTGCATGGTTTATGGAGAGTTGGGTCGACACAAATTGATGATATATATTGAAATAAGAATGATCTCTTTTTGGCTTAAAATGAATAATGGAGATTGAACATTAACACCCGATACGCATAGCCGAAACAGTAACTACTGACGAAAGTGAACAACACATAACACATGTTAAAGTAACATAACACATGTTATAACAGGATACAGTACTTACTGGTTAGGGTCAGGGATAGGTTTAGCAGTGTTAAAACATTGTTAACATACTCCAGTAATCACTGCAGAAAGGGATCAACCATGCAACAGTAATTACTGTGTCGGCTATGCGAATCGGTTGACATAAATGCAATCTATAAACTGTTGCGAGCTACGCATACGCATGATAATGGTCGTTATAGTTCTGGTTAGATATTAACAATTAAAAATATCTTGGACAGTTCTAGAATGTCATAGAATTGGGCTGACCCATGTAATATAAATATCCTGTGGTTAAAGAAAACCCGAGGTTAAGTGATATATATATGAACAAAAGTGGTTTTCCGAGCTTTATGAAACTTCCAGTGTAAACATTATCGTATTTTTAAATCCAGGCCAGTCCTGGAAAAATACCTCTTGACTCTGAGTACATGGATTGTTTAGGTATCTGTAGGCTCCGTTGTGCGAATACTAAACTGCCTGTAATTGTCGGGCGATTCCTTAATATCGACCTTACTGAGAGGCTTTGTGCGCTTTGTAGCAGTGGGTCGATTGGTGATGAATACCACTACCCATTTCAGTGTGAGGCTTATAACATAGAAAGAGAACTTCATTTGAATCATTATTACAGGGTCAGTCCAAATACTCTAAAAATGAGCCAACTTCTGACATCTAGAAATAAGAAGGCGCAAAGAAAGGTAGCGGCATTATGTAGTGATATAAGTAATTGTTTCAAATAATGTGTATGTTTTTGCCACTTTTTCATTTGGGATCTGATGACTGGTATTATTTTAGAAATTAGTAGAAAGTGCTGCTATATATTTGTGTTTAAGTATAAGTTATTTGGAGAGTATTTTGTGACTTTGTTTATAGTGGTATTATTTTGTATGTTTATGTTTGTTAACTTTTTATGACTTGCACACCTCTGAGGAGGTACATAGAGTAAAATAAATCAAATCAAATCACAAGAGTAGTTGCGCTGTGGTTGCAATAAGAAAAAGGATGGCGAAATACATCACTTCAGTTCCTTGGACTTTGCTGGCTGACATTTGCTGCGCTGACAACTACTGTAACAACATCAAGAAGAACATTCAAGCATATCATCATATTCTGGAACATGATTTATTTTAAAGGGCAGCCATTTTTAAGACATATCTGCAATAACTCTGTAGTCACAAACTCATCTACCGACATGAATTAAAGCCCCATTTCTCTCGTCCACAAGAGAATTTCAACACGCGGGTGTTCAAATTCTGCATTGGTCACAGCAGAGGCGGCGCGAAGCCCCGCTGCAGGGGTAATCGAAGAGGGTTCGGGTAATACCCCATCAGGGTCCAGGGCAGCGGTTCGAATAGAAGGTAGTATAGTATGGCGCAGTAGTCCGAGTGAGCGCTTGCATCGCAGAGTCCCGGGTTCAATCCAACGTCATGCCTTGCTCGTCAAAAACAGTTCTTTAGTTCTTGTAGTTTTGCACAATCACCCTCTTGGTTTAATGGAGAGGATATGTTTCGGCACTGACGAGCAGTGATTGTGGACACGTTGCTACCACCTCTTTCAGACTTTAGAAAAGTGACTAGAGACTGAAAAATTGAACTTAATGAGTATTTTGAAATAGGACCTCCATTTGCCCTCTGATTTGGACCTATTACAGTGCCAGCTCTGCAAGGCCATGGCTCTGTGGCATTAACACTGCAGGAACGTGTTGGGTCTTCAAAAAAGGCAACGAGCAATGTCTGATCGAGGTAGGCCGAGGGCCGGCGAAGCCAGCAAACTTAGTGCACTATGGATATGTTCACGTAATGTTAGTGCTCACAGCACGAAGCATAAGCATGATAGCCTATTTGGAGGAAGTTAGGTAATTTTGGGGGCCGGTGCCAGTAGGGGCCTACAACGAGTACTTGTTGTCTCGTCCCTAGCCAGCACGTCCCTTAACCAATGAGAGTTGCTGCGCGCTAAGTTGCTGCGGAGTGGCCTAATGTAGCGACCAATATTGCGAATGAGTAATATACGTCTGCCTCTTAGACCCACTTTGCATGCAGTTATATAACAAGGAAAGTCATAATACACGTGGGTTGGCTGGCTGAGGTAAACTGCCCAACAACCGTTCCAAAATTCTCTCAGAATATGTTCAAAACAAGCCATGCAACCCCCAAATATCGAAAGGAATAATTTAACACATCATCTTTCATAATTTGGTGAAATTTCATGCTTTTCAGGGAAAATGTTCATGTTATGGACAAAAGAAAATGTTGCGATGTACAATATTTTGTCATTGAGTCTGTCGTTTTATTCAGCCTGACACGGACTTGTGTGCACATGCGCAGAAGCTCGCATTTGGAATTCCAATACCTGTTGTCACTTATACTGTGGCCCGTTCTAATGAGAGAGCGTGCTGTTTAACGAGAGCAAACTGTACAGTTGGAGCTGTGGTGTTTATCACTTTCATAGCTCAGTGTATCAATAATCAGGAGTTGAATACCAGGTACCGTACCTAGCTGTCAGCCAGTGTTTGACAGAGCCTACGTAATGATGCCGCTAACAGCTAGATTCGCATGCAGAGAGCGATGTATTTTCAGTGTTTTAGCGGTATTTGAGAACGTTTTTGTACGAAAGCTGATATTTATCAGTGGTTTCAATTTTTCTTTCCCTCTGTAAGAAGGGGTTATTCGATAAATACCCTTAATACCCCCAAAACCGTCCCTGTGTAACAGTGTCATACACAACTTCCATTGAGCTGACCATTACTGTAGATGTTTGACAGATTTGGGGCGAGAGATAAGGGCCTTTAACATGTTAACTGTGCAACGAATTATCACATACTTGTATTGTTAAAGGTGCTCTCCATACATTTTGTGTGTGTGTTGGGAACCGTACATTCAACACTCATTGCCATATCTAATATATAAAAACGTGTAAGTAGTGTATTAATGGCTCGAATGGTAACGGTAATGTCCCCTGCTATACGTGCAGCCGCCTCTGTCAGCTGAACTATCGTGCCCGACTGACAGAGACGTGTCGACAGCGATCAAGTACATGGCTCGATCCAGCATTCCTCGGGACGCCGCCAATTGAATGACTCCGCTACACATACACAAATGAGATATGGGGGGGGGGGGGGGTTGGCGTATCGACACTTAAAGTGGCCAGGTCGTCTCGGACACAATTTCACCTTCTCATTCACCACATTTGGGCTGACGTCACAGAAATTTGTTCTATACCATTCGATCAAAATCAATAATCGGTATGCATAATATCGTGTGTGCCTATTTTGTATATTAATCCGCTACACTAAAAAAAGCTAGTATATTAAAAGCGGTCGGGCAAAAACCAGGCCAACTACTAACATGGTCTGTGTAGTACTATTGTTGATAGCACGTACAGCTAGGTAAAAAAAACATAGGCTTCATGATAAATCGACCTATGGATCACAACGGATAACGGATGATGTTCAACAAATGGAGGCAAACGGATGTGGTGCCACAGTAATATATGTTTGAAATAAAACAAAATCATTCGAATTAATTTCAATCAAGTTTCATGTGGGCATCACATCCTAATTTCATATCAGATTTCTCTCTTTTATTCAATATGCAAGCGTAGTTTCCCGGGAAAATGTTTGTCAATTACATTACTTGGTTCCATTATGAACAAATCCCAGGTTACATATATCGTTTTGCAGCATAATTTGTTAACAGGTATACTCCTCAGCGGAATATTTTGGGGAACACTAGTCTATGTCTTGTTGATTGACAGGAGATCATCCTTAAGCAGATCTGGATCTGGAAATCATGCAAACCTTGGTGGAGCACGGACATGCAACTAGAGCAGCTGCTTGTCCTCCTTGAGACAGTTTACCCAGGTGCACCTGAGGTACTTCCATGATCGGAATAGACTGGAGAGCTATTACCAGTGTTCTCAGCCATTTTGGAAATCATGGAAACCTCCGTGGAGTACGGACATGCTATTAGTGCAGCAGCTTGTTCTCCTTCAAACAGTTTGCCCAGGTGCACCCGAGGTACTTCTATAGTCTGATGAGACTGAAGAGCTATTATCAGGGGCCCCAGCCATCATGGAACTAATGGAAACCTTGGTGGCCCACGGACATGCTACTAGGGCAGCAGTTTGTCCCCCTTAAGACAGTTTGCCCAGGTGCACCTGAGGTACTTCCATAGTCTGATGAGACTGTAGAGCCATTATCAGGGGTCTCAGCCATCATGGAAATCGGAGAAAACCTTGAAAATGAGTTTTTATTCTTTAGGGAAAACTGGAAACTGGTGTAGTGTGGGAATAGAGGAATGACATGCTACACTAGCAGCAGTTTGTCCTCCTTCAGACAGTTTGCCTAGATGCAACCTCGGCACTTCCACATTCTGATAAGAATGGACAGTAATTATCAGGGTTTACAGCCATTCTGGAAATCAGGAAAAACTTGAAAATTAGTTTTAATTTTTCCAGTCAGGGTAAACTCAGGAAATTTGAGGAGAAAAAAATGAATAGGGAAAACTATTTGATTTTTCCCGTGAACATGAATGCGAAAGTTTTGCTAGTTTCTGTGATTACATATGTCTTGTGCCATGTGTCACGTGACACTTCAATAACCGGGAAAACTAGTTCTCATGGAATGTTGAATTTTTGCTCAGCTAAAACTCAGGGAAATGTGGTGGGACCCCTGGTTATACATTATTCATTATCTACTCCTGAATCAGGTATCACCCGAATATTAGAACATATACGAATTCTAGTGTTAGAATATTAAAATATCAGATAAGATATTGTGATTTGACACATTTATTGAACAAAACTTAGTTTTTCAGAAATTTGGAATTTAATATAATTACCGTTGTAAAGTTTGAAGCTGTTGTATGTTTAATAAAACGTGTGAAGAGTCCCACGGAAAGGAACTTAGACTCGGGCTCGTACGATCATCGGACATCATATCGGCCAATATTTTGCACTAATGGCGAAACATCTGATCGACCAAAAAATTATTATCATTTACCAAAGTGTACCAAATGTTGGAAAAAGAACTTGATGATCATTGTGTGTGAGAACATCGGGTTATAAGCCTCAATATTCATGGTATTGTACATCATAATCAAATTTAAGAAGTCGTTGTTAACATGCCGGTGTTCGTAATTGGCAACAACAACAAAAGTGTTATTTTTCAAAAAGATATTGTTGAGGCCATATGGCAATAACAGTGATTGTTACATGAGGGATTCTTCCTAAATGCAGTTATATACTGGACGTACATTGCGTTGGTGCACACGATGTCACATAGTACATTGTTCACAGAAATTTTTCAGTTCTAACTGAATCGCAAAAACATCGGATCGAACATCGGCCGATGTTGTGAAAAAACATTGGCCATCGGGATCGCCAAGCTAAAATTATTTCAGCCGAGCCCTAACATAGACTGCTTCTACCTGAATTACATCAAATAAGCGTACATATATGTGCTAGATATATGAGCTTTCTTTGTTTCAACACTCTCAGATTACAACAAAAACTTGTTAGCCATATAAAATATGTAGGCAACATCTTAATTTGGCTCTTTTGATTTGGAAATATGTTGTAACAAGTTCATTAACTGTAAGTGCGCGCATAATTGAGCTATTGGAATACCCTTTATTTAATTTAGCAACCTCAAATTATCATAACAAGCTTATTTTTTCATAGAAATATGCGCATTTTAATTTGAAATATGGCGCGCTGGCGGCCATATTATTCTGCAATTTTGAAGGATAAAATCTTAGAATTGAGCTCGGCAAACATTTGTTGTCGAGTTTAGCAGACCTAAATTATCCTAAAAAGTTTGTTTTCCCACTTACAACATAAAATGCTTACACCATTATATATATATTTTTAAATCGGAACTGTCTATTAACGTAGGTGTCATCGTGTTGTGGAGAGGTCATCTGAGGTCAACATAGGTCAAACACTAATAACTTTGTACACCTTGTAAGTTGACCATGTCTGGTCAAATCAAGTTCAATATGGGTGTGTATGTTGCTCTTAATCCCTACTTTTTTTTTATTGCGCGGAGAATAAGTACATGGTCCCTGTTGATTTTGGTGGAGGTCTGAAATCATATTGGGTCAAACTTGCAAATTTTGTTAAATCATGGTATTTGTTTTCCTTTTTGCTTATAAACACAATCAGTCGACTATGCAAGGTCAGATCAGTTCATACTTGCTGGGTATGTTTCCCATAATGAGTATATAATCCCCATTATTTTTCGGGAGAGGTCATATAAGGTCAACAGAGGTCAAACAATAAAGCTCTTGTAAACATACTAAATTTATCATGTCTGCTCTGTAAAAAAATCTGTAACAGTTTTTGAACGCGTCAAGGTGTTAAATGGCGTTTATCAGGTGTTTGCCATGTGTTTAAACACGTTGAAATATACGCTAAATGTAATTTAATTTAACTGACAGAGTACTTTGAAGTTTAATGGTACGTATATGTATACAACCATTATAAGTGGGTGCAAGGTGCACCTTGACGCGTTACAAAACTGTTACAGATTTTGTTTACAGTGTGGTCAGATCAAGTTTAAACTCGGTGTATATGTTGCTCATATTTTTCATCTACTGTATTTCACTTTTGCAAATTATAAGTACAATAATAGCAAATATTACACATTTATTTTATAAGTAACAATGAAAATATATTGGTAAAAATAAAATATTTGATATTACTTTAAATGTCCTTGTGGTTGGTTCCATCTCTTAAATCGGGTTTAGTCTCAAAAATGCAATACTGTGTAGGCTACCCTGATCAAAGTGAAGCTTGAAGTAAAATGCATAGGCATCGGGAAAATTCTCATTAATCTTGCAATTAAATTCAAAATTGCATTCAAAGTAAGACAATTTGTTGGATGATCAATATTATCAAACTTGCCAAAACAAACATCTGAAATTGAGAAAATGTATTCCTCACGAGTACAATATTAGGACCACCTCCTAAACATGTTAACGTAATGAAACATCCAAAACAAATGTAGAATAGTCTCTTCTCCCGTAATCCACAACGTTGAGATCTTATTGCAAGTATTCGATAGAGAAAACTCACTTGGAAATGAACTGCTTTCGTATCACGAACTGTCTTGTACGGAAGACTAAGCATTTTTTCCATTCAGGCGCTGCACAAATATTGGGATGCTCCCATTTATTTATTTATTTATTTAGTGATGACGGCGTAGTGGAATGATTCGTATTAAAGACCAATAGACGTGTTTGGAGACTTTGTGGGTAGCCATGCATTTATTGAACTTAGTATCACTGGATGCTTCTGTAATGTTCATAGTAAAACATCTCCACTCAGAAGGAATAGCACAGAAAATACTGTAACATGAAAGTAAACGGGAAATTGGCAATAGTCAATCTTTCTTGGAAGTCATTGTACTTTACAGCAATACCGTTACAATAATAACAATTCTAAACGAATACAATAATACAGTGGCTTCATTACCAGTATTAATTAAAAGAATAGTCCAGAGCAAAATGAACAAAATTGACAAATAAGAGGATGAAAAACTAAACCCAATGGTGAAAGTCTCATCGCAATGGCATGTCCGGTTCTCGAGTTATTCATTTTGAAGATTCTAGAACATCTGGCAACATTTGTGACGTCGTATTCGAATTTGGGCTGAAAAGCTCTTTGCAAAGTCTTTACATATATCCAACTGCTTTTCATCACACCAAATTGAAAGGTTGTGGCATTACGACTGCTGTGCTAAAAAATCTAAATTCAACAATTTCCAGGAAAAATAGTCATCCATTATAAACAAATACATAGAATTTCAGACAAAGTGAAAGTGTGACATCATAAGATTGATGCCAAACTGTCTTTGTCCGCTACCGGTACCGAATTTGACAACTATTGGAGTGAGATATCTCGAGAACGGTGGCAGATATTCATATGGGGTTTTCTGCTACTGATAGAGGAAAGTCTGCTGTACAACATATGAAGGTTCCATTAGGGTTTGAACTATTCTGTAAAACTACTATTGAGAATAATCTTATTTCCATCATTTTCAACAATGTTATCGGAAAACTTTGCCCAGGCTTCGCAAACATCTATATAAAATATATTCTTAATGTGTGAAACGCTGACGGCATCCTTGTTAAAATTACATGGACCTCCAGAGATTAAAGAAACATTCTCAAATGCTAATAAGTGTGTCAATATAACGTTTCACACAGTGGCGTGTCCATCGGGAGGGGGGTGGGGCAGAGTTGGCAACTTGCCCATCCTAGCAAGATTCCGACACATTTTATAAAATGCAGTTTATCTGCAAAAGTTGCAAATAAACATTATTTTGGGTTATAACTGTAGAATATTTGAGTAACGAAAGTCAGCTTAGAGCCATATTTGGACGTAATTCTAGTTCATATTTGGAAAAATCTCGCGCTACGCGCGATTATGGTGTCTTTTGTTGCCCCCTTACTGTTAGTGGTTCTTTGGGCAGCCTCAGTTGTCATGTGGTTTTCTTTGAGACCGCGGAGTGGTAGGTAAAAGTTAGTTCCTTGCTAGACAATCCATTCAATAGTATATTAAACAGACATCACAAAGAAGAGAAAGGGTATATAGTCTGGTGGTTGAAGGTGAAAAGTAGGTGTTACCCGGAAAAAATAGTATAGAGATGGATTTGGACTCATTTGAAGCGCAATGTTTCGTAGAATAACTTATTCAAAATCCGCAAAAATCCATTTTGGAGAATTTGTTTGGGAGGTGTTTGAATTTGTCAGTACTTTTACGTTTTTTTTCTCCCACTGTTAGGCTGAACAAGGCATTTTTTTTAAAACCTATTTGAGTCTGTAGAAGTAAACTTAGTTGATGAATAATCTAATATTATTAAAAACGGAAGAAAAATAATCATTTTATCAAGTACAATTGATTCTGCACTGCTCATATACACCGCTAAAGTTATAACAGTTCGGGAGATTCACTTGATCGAGTAAACACCATTTTCACACGATTGGGTGAATATTGGTCGATGCACGGCGCTTTCTGTCACAATTCTGTTCGCGCACACTGTGAGCAGTCATTGGTGAGTGGGGTTTGAACCAGTGATTTTATTACAAGTTATTTGTTGCTTTTTTGAAGAATTATTGCTTTTTCAAATTTTGTAGTGAAACTTGAGTTTTTATGCGCGGCATCATATATATTTTGAAAGGCGGATGGCTCAGTCGGTAGAGTTCCGGACTACAGATCGAAAGGTTGTAAGTTCGAATCCTCCCGGTGCCGCTCAGTGTTTCCATTGTGTCCTTGGGCAAGGCAATTTATCTCCACTGCTCCGCTCCACCCAGGTGCTAATTGGGGACCTGCGAGTAACTTGTACTTTTAGTTAGCGATGTATTGTGGCTGCTCCTATAGGGAAGTCCCCAGGGGACACAATAAAGTGACATACTGTATAGTGCGTCGGGAGCGTACAGTCCGAAATGTGCAAGTTAGTGCGGGTTTGACAGGTTTCCAATGACCAGGGTAATATATGTAAAGCGCTTTGATACCGTGTGTATTGGTGAAAGACGCTATATCAAATGCCCGATTTTTGTTTAAGCCGTGCACGCAATTTAGGCCGTGTTTTTGCGTAACTGGCCGTGCAAAGCACGGCTGCACGGTTGGCTGCCTAAATCGCGAGTACTTTGAACTCTCGTTATATACACAGTAATTATCATCATTGCCTGGTTTCCTCTCTGAAAGGCTTGCTACAGTTTATGGGTGTATCTGTATCATCTGGGCATACGTCGGGTTGGTACTGAGGTGCGGACCTGTT
>JAODUJ010131002.1:0-11192 GCA_027564615.1 Psolus chitonoides | reverse complement strand
AGAACTGAGCCGGGACCTCGAATGGGCCTCCCGAAGCCCCGATCTAAGTGTGACATCCAGTAGCGAACTGGCAGAGAAGGGGATTATTCCTCAAATGAAAAGGCAGCCTCCTCAGAACCCTGAGGTTCGGGCCTCTGTACCTTTGGACGGCAGGCCTTCAGAGTACCGTCTCCACCTGTATCCTCAGCACAGGAGAGTAGCCAGTGGTTACCAAACAAACCAGGGAAGAACACGAGCCCTGCCAGGTGTTCTCAGAAGAACCGGCAAGCCAAACCCGGGAGCTAAAAATGGCACTCGATACCCAGGCAAAGAGTACCTAAAGGTACCGAGTGACACTGAAGGCACCACAGGGTCGGTCGTGGTACCAACCCGGACGGCAAAAGCCTACCACACGGAATAATATGTAACCCATAGTTGGGGGCTATAATGTACTGCCACCCGGCAGAGCAGCTGCAATGCAGACTGCAGTTACTTCACGATGTAAGTGGAAGTGGATATCGGTATGCCTCCGACAACCGCGTTATATGGCAACATTTATTATTGATGCACAACAAGAAAACTCTTGAATAAACCCTCCCCTGTCAGGAACTCCTAAACGTGGTAGGTCTAAATCAAAGAAACGAGGAGAAATACCAACGGACTTTGTGTCTGGTGTTGGTGACAAAGTCATATACTTAGGACTTGGAGGTTTCCATATATACAAAGTAATCATATCATGCATTATAAAGTACCTAGAAAAGAGTGGAGTAGCTAATTTGTTCACAGAGAATGAAATATTTGGACCACTGACTGGCCAAAGTATTTGATTTGTTAGTCATTATTCACGTGCTCTAAGATGACTATCCCTGCTATGTGAAGTGATGCAGAGGATTGTCTAGAAACAGTTTATTGAAGACAGTGTATCACAACACTTCAAGGCTGTGTGCAGCAATAGTGGGTCTACAAACTTCGTGTAGTAAAAAAGATGAGCAGGCACGGAGCGATCTTGTTTCTTGTAACGAATTGCTTGATAGTGTGAAACCTGCATTTAGTGCATTTGTCAGGAAAGGAAAGGACCAAAGTGAGCTCTTCAACTACTGGAGTAAGTTCGTTTCATGTTTTTTCCCACTGTTAAGAGATTCAATACGCTCACATAGAGAGGGAAATTGGGAGCTCCACCTCTCTGTGGTCCAGCGTGCTCTACCACATTTTTTTGCTTTTGACAAAACACATTATTCAACGTGGGGGAGTATGTATTATGAAGATTACCCACAACTGCCACAAAAAATATCCATCCATCCATGAAGAGCTTTTGAAGAGATATTTGGTTAATAAGTATTCTAATCGCAAATTCAGTTGTGTTCCTATGGACCGAGCCCTAGAGCAAATGTACAACAAGCCAGCCAAAAGTCCTGGTGGAGTATAGTGGGAATAACAAGACGAAAAACAGCTGTAGCTCAGCATGATCAAATCAAGCAGGAACAAGTGCATGCAGATGTCACTACTCCTTCATCAATACTGTGGATTGAATGATGAAGATAAATATTGATTACACTATGAGTTCTCAGCATCAATTACCAAGCATGATGAGCAGTGTATTGAACAAATGCTTCCCTATCGTCTGGAAAGAGAAACCCATTTGATTTGACAAGCAATGGAAAAATGAAGAATTTAGTGACTGGAAGAGAAACCAATGTTGAGAAATGCAAACATCTCCTTGACTGTATTGATATTGGTCGGCAAACATATCAGGAATTTGATGAGTGCCGCTTCAATGACAAAGCACTGTTTGACTCAATACCAAAACTCAATAGGAAACACAAAACATCAAATGAGTCCACTGTGGGCATACAAAAAGAAACAAATAAGGCCCTACACAGTATCGACATTGCCAGAGCCGAAGGTTATAATGTTTCAATTGTACTGACCTGTGAACTGACATCTACTTCATTCTATTTAGCTTCTCCTAAGGATGGCTGTTTGAGGAAATCTACCAAGGCTGAACCATGGGCGTAGACAGAATTTTGGATTGGCCGGAGTGGCCATCTCAATTTCATTATTGACGCTGGTCAATCTTAAAAGTCAGAATCCTTATTACTATCTAGGCGGAGCGCCACCATTGGTTGGCGCGCAGTGTACCCCCAAAAATTGACTAAAAATACCTCCTAGATCGCCAAAAATAACACTTCTAGGTCTTACAAGTTGCATCTAAATTCGGGATTGGGGGTAGCCACCCTGGCCACGCCTATGGGCTGAACTCACACATGAAATAGAGAAGAAGCTAACTGAATCAGCCCAACAAAAGGTGCCTAACTCTACTGACAAGCACCCTACAGCTATCGTTATTAACTTCATGGCATATGCCTAAAAAGTATCAGTTAAACAGTTGAGGCTCAAACATTTGGTGATATGGCTGTTTACCTTTGGAATACATTTTCTAAAATGTCATCGCAATGTGAGCATATAGATATTGTCTTTGATGTATATGAGGTAGGAGGCATTGAAGACTTTGAAAGAGTTGGGAGGAAGCTAGATCCAATGGAGGTATTCATAAATCATACAGATACACCACTTCCTGTTGAAATGGATCGTTTCTAAGAATCAGTCAACAACAAAGGAAGGTTCGAGACGTTTTTTTTATCAAGTGGGTTACAGAGATCCAGATAAAAGATGTGACCAACATATCCAGGCATATAATCTTGGTGGGTCACATCAGGATGACACATATAAATGTCCCAGAATTAACAAAGCAACAGTGGTAGATGTTCCAATGCTGTATTGTCAGCATAAAGAGACTGATGACAGACTACTTTGGCATATCCAGCATGCCACTTCTACTAAATCATTTAAACGGGTAATAGTAGCATCGCCTGACACAGATGTGTTTGTATGTCTCTGTACCAATGTAATGGAGCATGGAAACATCAACACGTATTGGAACTGTGGGTGCGCTATGGACAGGGCAACACCACAAGAGCAGTACCGATACATGAATTGGTTAAAGCAATGTCTCATAGTTTGGTGACTGTACTGCCTGCTGTACATTCACTCAGCGGTTGGGATACGACTAGCAAAGTCTCAACAAAACATTCAGCTTTCAAGGCAGCAGAACAAGGTGGAAAGGACTTGCTGAATCATTTTGGGAAACTATATTTATCAAGAGACATATGAATCAAAGCAGAGCAATTTCTGTCCGTGCCATAGGTGAAGTGAAAGTAGACACACTAGATAAGTTACGATACCACCAACACCACCATAAAGGGTCTAAGCACAACTATGAAAAGCTCGCTCCAGCTTCAAGCAGCATACAACTACATATCAAAATGGTTTACCTACAATCATATCGAACAATAGAAAAATGCAACGAATGCAACCATGGTTCCACTGAGTCCAACCGATTTTGGCTATGCATTGCAAGATTATCTCTCGACCCCAACTGTGATATATGGACCTACCCATCCCCAGGACTTTCCCCAACCATGTACCTGTGCCAAATACTTTCGTCCAAATGTTTGCCCATATTGTGTGACTGACATTAGATGCTGTGAGTTCTGTAAATGTGAAACAAGTAGCCTGTGCAGAAACCCGAACAATGCAGATTAGTTTAGAACTGAAATAGAAGTTTGAAAGTAAGTTACATTCAGTTGTGTTGACAGGTTTCACATCATATTGAATGTGTGAGTGTTATCAGTATTTAAAGTTTCAACAATTGAAGTATTACAAGATGATGATGATATTTGCCAGTCACCTCTCCCTTCATGCTAATATAACATACACAACGCTAGTATACTTATTCGTTCAACAAATTCATAACGAGAAATTAACCATACATTCAGCCATGCATGGCAAGTTATTTATTTATATTATGTATAGGTAGGTTTGTGAGTTCTGGTGCTACCTTGGTTGTTGCGTTGTGTCCGTAAGCAAGACACTCTACTCCGCCTGATTCAGTCCAATCAGCTGTGAATGGGTACTAACTATGTATGTTTCATGCATAGTTAGATGCAGTTTTCTACTAGTATGTATATTAACAAATTTTGCAAATTCAGCTAGAAAAGACAATTTAGCAAGTGCAAAAGTATAATAGTTTTTTTTTCACCTTCGCTATTACCAAATTATTTCGAAATGTCCAAATATACATTCTCCTGGCCAAGAACTTTCATTTGATATACATAACGACTATATTTATTTATTTTTTGTTAATTTCATATTTTTCTATGGCGGCTATTTTGAAATTCATAATTGCGGAAATCTCCCAGGATCTGGATCATGTGACTTTTTTTAAACGTCCAAACAACCCCTAAAGAGGATCTGAAGTCAAACTGAGGGTACATTAAAGTGCATGCTCAGGTATACCACGCTCCTACACTATCTTCAGGTCGGGTCATACCAGATTTGACAATATTACCTACTCCCATGTTCACGGGAAAAATTCCCTGAATATAGATTGATAGATCAGTGGCGTAGTGAGCATTATCGGCGCCCGGGGGAAAAGTTCGCTTTTGGCGCCACTCCCCCCCCCCCGTCAACATTTTCATTTGTTTAGTACAGTAACAAATGAGTATATATATGGGGCTAAACCCCATTTTGGCACCCCCTATAGCCCAGCGCCCGTGGGCAACTGCCCTCCACTGCTCCCCCCTCACTACGCTACTGGATAGACGGATGCCGATCACAATAACTCATACCAGCATGCTGGTATGAACTATTTCCCCCATTCTACTAACAAAGACGGACCTGCCTATATAGTAATAAAATGAATAAGTTCAAAATAGTTTACTTTCGAATGTTGATAAGAAGCGTACTTACATTATTGATTGCTGTTATATGCACCCAATCCACTCTTGATACAATCTCACCATTTCCCGATTGGCCATTGAGCTCGCATAAAAAATCAGAAATACTAAAATTAATCGAGGAACATTTTGTGTCAGATTGACACAATGAGACACATCGAAACAGCGAGTTAGCGTGGGATGCATATACGACACTGTTACTCAAAGCCTGCTCATTGAGAACATGAAATGTCCTACTTCTGAACACCACAGAGGATACCAGAATCGTATTCAGGATCACCAACAGTAAATACACCAATCTCGCCATGATATTGTGTGATTAGATGTTAAACCAGCGTGCAGAGTTTATTCTGCTAGAATTTGAAACCTATCAAGAACTCATGCTTCTATATCTTCGAAAAGTAACACAACAAAAATTTCACTCCTATATCACCTATAATTCATGAGTTATTGGCAAAACGAAAATGTTACATCTTCGCGCGGGCGGCCCTCTCGTATTCAAATTTCTTCAAGTCTGTTTGAAATAACGCGACCTCCTCCACACAATCACAGAGCAGCATAGATACTTCCTTTCCGCAGGGTCATAAACTGCCGATTTTATGTAAATTCTGGTCAATACTCATTACTGCATGTTCGTACAACCTAGCTGTTAACATGCGTCGGTATTATGTGGTGATAATTACTAACTGTAAACGTGATGTTAATTTGTATGTGTGGGCCACAATTATAATTTCTGGAACAAACTGTGCCAGCAGGTTTAAGCAATATTACAGTTCATTCCTGAACCAACAGACACTAGTTAACTCCAACTCCGTCAGTGTGAATAATAATAATGTTCCCTGTATATGCACCAGCCAGTTGTAACCTATCTGTATTCACAACTTGTCTGTAGTGAAAACTTCAAGAAATTCAAATCAAGAAAAAGTCAATATTTCGTCTGGATTTTCAATCAAGGATTTAAAATGAAATGTGTTCTCTCTGTAATAACAAGTGTAAATATAGATACATTCATACAACCAGTTCCTTGGGTATAATTTGATATCATGTCTGAATCAATATTAGATGAACTGTGACATGAATGAAACATTAACTGCTTTTGCAGGTTGGTTCAGAATTTTGTCAGCAGAATCAATAGCTTGGAAAAAGGGATATTACCAGTTAAGATTGTTACAAATTAATAATCAATGATGTTTTTATCACAATGCATTTTTATCGGATGGACTGAACACACTACATTGTAAACAAACTAGAGTTTCGTCTGTCTGGAAAAATCTCCCGACATATGACATACATGTGCATAATACGTTTCGCTATACTATTGATCAGCCAAACCTGAGATGTCGCGTTGTGACAGCAATGCTGTACAACAAAAGTTGATGTTTTTTAACATCCATCCAATAAGAATTTTGTGTCGTATCGCATCGAATGCAGTTACATAGAAAATAACACTATTTGACTCACCATGCGTCAAAAATGTTATATTGCATCGTATGGCACGAGTGTGTTCAGCCTTTTAGGGGTAAAGCCATAGGCGTACGGGTCTGGGAGTCATGTGGAAATCCCCCTCCCCCCTCCATATCCTCCCCCAGTTTCGGGAAATCTGCAATTTTTCTGGCAGCCGGCCCTATTTTTCGGGCAGATTGGATATATGAACAGAAATAATTGCATACTTTTTTGCCATTTTGAAGACCCACTTCCCAGAAAATTTATGAAAATGTGGTAAAGGCTATTCTATGGAAATGTGGTTCATATACCACATTTTCATAGAATAGCCTTTGGTAGATTTGTCTGGGAAATGGCCGTTTGAAGGGGAATTTTGAGAAAAAGCAATTGTGCACGCGATGACAAGCAAGTTTACTGTTATATCCTGTGGCCGTTGATTCAGGTGATTTGGACGGAATAAATGGTGGACTCAGATTAACTGTTTTAACATTCAGCCATCTTTGTTCTAAGTGCCAAATCGAGGGCGCTCTTTCAAAACTCGATATACAACATTTACCAACACCAATAGCGATATTTTCTGAGATTTAAAAGTGCAATTTGCAAGAATTGTGCTTATAAAGTCTTCAATTTCGGGTCAACACACATAATAGGTAGAGAGTATGCTCAGACAAGACTATGTTCTGGTGCGATATTCAATGAGTAGTTTCACTAGTTTTTTCATTGAGAACCGAAACATGAAAACGCTTTTCCTGGGATCTTTGCCATGGGGTGGTTGGTAGGGGTGTCAGTATGACCAGTTTATTGACTAATATTAGAGGAGCTTGATGAGACAAGGAGACTGAACTGATTATATTTGTTAAAGGAGAACTGAAGACATTTTTTTCGAAGAGGTATGTTGTCGTGCAATCAAATACAAGTACTTTGCCCAAAAACTGCATTAAAAAATCTTGTTTAGTTTTCGATTTATCAAGATTACTAAATTGAAAAAGTAGCAGACTTTTAGCAAGTTTATGATGTCACACATGGTCTTCTAGCTATTTTGGCTTATGTATTCCTTTATAATTTGTTTAATTAAATTTCAACAGAAGAACTAATTTTGTTTAGTAAATTTTTCGAAAGTGATAGTTCTATATATATATTGTGTACTCAACGAACCAAGTAAAAAACAATGAATTACAATAGACTTTCATCTTGTTGTCCGAATTCCATTACAGATAATTTTTTAAATGCCTCCAGAGTATCTGGTGAATATTTCAAAATAAATAGCCCACTGCTGAAATATGGCTGGTAGGTAATGACAATGTTGATGACTGCAGTGGATATTCTGGAACCTTCCTAAGATTATTGGGACCCGTTCCGTGATTTCTCAGCACAAAGTACAGAAAGAGAGAATGTTACCTAAAAAGCGAGAATTACCTCACAATGTCAGTGATTAATGCACCTAGTGTTTCCATATTTTCAAAACCGATTTCCTGGAAGGTGTGCTAACATTTCCGAAATCACGTAAAATCAGATGACCATTTCCCGAAGTAGATGTTAGGCCGTTGTGAGCAATTCGCACTTTATTCCCCGTGTAAACTGTAGTTACCTTTGTGAATTTACATCCATTTGCTTGATCTCAGTATTTCCCGAGATTTCCCGCAATTTTGTCATTTCATGGAACATTTCTTGAAATAGTCCATATTTCCTGAATTTTGGGTAATTTTCTTGAAAGTGGAAACACTGTATGTATGTATGCACCTAACATTTGGGAGGGAGGCGGCTGCCCCACGCTTCGCGTCTGATGTATGGTGATCTTATTTTGGGTTTTAGGAACCCAAACTGTATTTGTCCATCACATACACTCAACTGTATGGGTATAAGACTGAATTACAAAAATTACAAGAAGTAAAAGGAATAATTTTAACAAAATAAGATGATATATGGATGGATGATATTCCCTAGGAGATAGGTGGCTTTAATCAGAATTTTCGGTGACCAAAGTTTGACAAGCCTATCCTATGTAAAACAGGGTGCTGATTCCCAAAAGAAGCAGTCTTATTGACCCTACTCATGACTAATGGCCAACTTTTGAACAAAAATGACCATTTTGAACATATTTTTTATGGTGACCAAGTTTTGACACGCCTACCCTAATGTAAAAAGAGGTACTGATTCCACAACAAGCAGTCTTAATGACCCCACTCCTGACATTTTGGCCACTTTTTGCCCAAAATGACCATTTTAACCATATTTTGTGAAATAATTCCAAAAAATTGTGACAATGTTAAGATAAGCCTATTCTATTTAATAGGTTTTTTTTAAGGTGTTTTATTGACCCCACTAAAGGCATTTTGACCCTTTTTGGCCAAAAAACGATCATTTTTAACAAAATTATTTGGCCAAATTGTATTGCTATATTTGGCTCCTTTGAAAATATAAATATATGTCTATGTTGGAAGGTTACTGTAGCTTGTATTATTTTACGTTAAAATTTAAGAGTGACCAAAGCTGTCTGATTTGTACCACCATTTTGGCCACATTATGATCATACTTCGATCAAATTTCAGCTGTTTGCCTGCATTTGATTGTCATGTGCAACATATGTTTACAGGGCACTAATTCATACAATGTTATGTTATATTACGATAAAGATGTGCCAATCTTGTCCAGTTCTCCCAAATTTTTGGTCAGGTGTTTGGCAACATTAAATTAGTAATCGACGCTATCATCTGGCATCTTCGTCCTCTGATTCATCACCACTAATACCATATTGTCATCACTATTATCATCTTCTCCATCTGCGATATCTTCCGGTTCCATGTTCTCAGAAAGCACAGTTGGCATATGACTTCCAGTAAACCAAACTCCACTCACCTCATTCCATCCATGGGCTGTGGGTTGAATGTTCTCTAGTGGATCTCTTAGATGAGTATGCTTCCAGAGATATACCTCATAGTTGTACCGTCTTATCTTTGGCAACATAACATTTTTAAAGGGTGGCAGCATGCCTGCCTCAATGCCCGTAATTTTCTCCAATGGACTGTCTATGTCAGTTGGTTTGTGTTTCTACAGGAACATTTTCAACCTGGATTCATTCAGGGATGATAGTGCTCTCTGACCATAGAGTGAACACACATTTTTCTACAAGAATATCAACAAAGGTGGTGCTCTCTCCGATATTGCCAAGTCCTTCAAGATGGAGAGCGCTCTTTTCAGCTATCTTCAGCGGGTTCACCTTTCATTTCCTCAAGCAGGTTGACGTGTAGACACATCCTGTCAGAACATCATAACCGGGTAATGCCTTACAAATAATTGGACCAAGATGGTTTGCTAGCGCTGTAATTTGGACATATCTTCTAGTGTTATCACTTGAATGTCTCACGTCCATCCACACATTGTCCTTGAGTTGTCTGGAATGATACAGGAGGATGATCATGATATCAGAATCTGTTGCACGGACAACAACCGAGGTGCTTCATTATGCTCTACGGTTTCATATAGAGGTAGGCTACTGCATATTGAAGACACTGCTCCTCATATGCAACAACAACATTATTTTGTTGCATGATAGGTTTATGCTCTTTCCATTCCTCCACGAAGAACGCGAGAAGTGCAGTTTTACAATTTGGTTACCTCAAGGCATGTCTGAAATCGTTATGATGTAACTGGTCTGCACCAGTGATGTAAAAAGATCCATCACTTGCACCTCTTAACTGTTGCTAAAAATATTCTTGATTCTTGATATCATACATATGATTCTCAGGACTAGCTCTGTTATGTTGCCAAAATGGTGAGGCAAGGCAATGGGCAATGACTGGATAATAAACATATCGTCATAAAGAACTACCTCAACTGCTCTGCTGCCGGCTCCTTGTGTGTAATCAAATGTTCAAGGTGTTTCGGCGCATATGCCTGATTATAGTGTTTTCCTTTCCATTCAAATGTGAGCAACACCCGACCCATCCAAGAGTTACCCAATTGCTGACAGGTAGCGGAACTAATATGGAAAGCCGCGAAGTAAGCAAAGATACTGTCATACTTAGGTCTCATGGTGTCCTGCAAATTGCATCTGGGAAGCTGGTTTGGCTATGGACAAGTCATAAGTCGTACAATACAATTTGTTTATATATTTTTTCAAACACAAGAAAGGGCGAACTCATAGAAACCACATAAACGCGTGGCAACCCTCATGCACAAAAGCTAAGGAGAAGAGGAAAGGTCAAACCTATTATTCCCTGATTCCAAAAGCCGGAGATTGAAGGAAGGAGGGAATACTTGCTGGAGTAGCATATTCCTGGCACGCACAGTGTGGGGAAAGAAAGACCGAGCATAGGTTTCGGTGCGATGATGAGGGATACGCAACCGAAAAGGGTGGCCAGAAGAAGACGAACGAGTAATACGGGTAACCTGAAGAAGTGGAGGAACAGCACCCCGAAGCTCAGAGGAGCGATGACCATGAAAGTAGCGACAAAGAAGACAGAGGGAGGACACCGATTTACGGTGAGACAGGGGCTGAAGCAGGCGCTGAAACAGTCGTGTATGCAAAAAAAATTTACCCGGTGGCGCGACCAATGATGGGACATGGTTTGCTTGATTGACCGCCGTCCTGGGGGAGGGGTCTAAGTGGAGGGGGTTCCCCGTCCCCTTTGCGAAATTTTCAAATAATTAAAGGGAAACTGAAGGCAAATTCTCCGAAGAGATATGTTGTAGAGCAATCAAATACAAGTACTTTACTAAAGAACTGCATTGAAAAATCTTGTTTAGTCTTCAAGTTATCAAGATTTCTAAATTGAACAAGTAGGAGACTTTTGAATAATTAAGTGTCCTTAGATGCAATCTGGTGATATATTTTCATCTTTTGAAGTCACTTTTTGTGTTCAAAATTTCCATTTTTAACAGTCTTTTTGACGCAAGGCGCCGGGCCCCCTCACAAGCCGACAAGGGCGGGACCCTGTACAATGGCTCATTTGGCCTCATAGGTCATTCCGCCCC
>JAODUJ010130892.1:0-11192 GCA_027564615.1 Psolus chitonoides | reverse complement strand
AGCCGACCGACGAGACTTATTGCAAGAACCCCGTAACAATCCCCAGAAATTCACAAGTCCACTGCACGACAACAGGACCAGGAAGCCAAGTCCAAGAACTCGCCCATCACAACTGCAACTATAGCCACCTCTGAAAAAGCAACCCGGCTGGAATCGAACCCGGGACCTCTTGCATGCAAAGCGTTCACTGAACCGCTCTACCACACTCCCGCTCAGTGTGCATGCTGTGAACAGTATTCAAGAAGAGCGTGCTAGCGCTGGATAGAGGCTGGTGTTCATCTTCGAAGAAATGGCTCCAAGATTCCTTGATTGGCTGCTCTATCTATGATCAGTTGTTTGCAGGTGGTTGTGTTAGTTTTAACAGACTTGAGGAATTTTGCATGCGAAAGGGTCGGCCAAAAACGAATATTCAAAACTTCTTTTGCCCATAACCCCGGAACTAAAGGTGATATAAAAGTGAAATTTATGTTGGGTTACTTTCCAAAAATGAAAAGGTGATTGATTTCATTGAATCTTGAGTTCTGGATAGGCGCATCTTTTAGCAGAGTAAAATCTGATAGCTGGTTCAATTTTTTTCTTCTCTATCGACAGTTACAATCTTCTGCCTATGCCGCACATTTAGGACAGGGTTACCAGACTGGCCCACAACTACTGCAACCTATCTCAATGGAAGTAAGTGTATGAATAATGTATACAAGGTATAAATGTGTGTAGGAAGTGCATAGGCACACACTTCTTTTTGTAAACTATGTTAAAATTGTGGTTCATTCAGAGCAGTGGTTCTCAAAGTGGTCCCTACCGCCCCTCAGTGGGCACTGGGAATTTTCAGGAGGTGCCCCGGAGTCCTCGGGCAGTAGGGGGGCGCTGGCAATGATTTGGGAGACTTGCATAGGCACTTGATCTCTAGTGCCCCTCTCCACCCAGGTACATAGATGGGTACTTGTGGTTAGAATATCTGACTTGCAGCCAGGATTTCAGGAGTGACTCCAGACCAGATCATACCAAAGACTTTGAAAACTGCTGTATTGAGTGATTGGTGCTCAGCATTGAATGTATGGAGTAGGGATCTGCCAACATACATTGTCAGCATGTCAGTATAATTATGGCTGAAATCCCTTGAGCAAAAACTGCCTATCAAGGGCAGTATCCAGTAATGGATGAATTGGAGTCTAACATTCATACATACATACATACATGTATGGGGTAGCAGAGAGGAGTTACCAGAGATGTGGCTCTCAGGGGTAGTTTGAATGGGCAAACATTCACATAGGGTGCTGGCATGGTTTTCACAAGGTAACCAATGATGGGGGAATAAGCTGCAAGTGAAGCCTAACACACACATTCACACTTGTGGTAACTGGCAGGTGCAAGACTCAAAATAAGCAGGGGCCATTTAGCCCCTGGTGAGCCTCAAAGTAACCCCTGATTCCACTAAAAATGTTTATGAACCAGGGGTTACTTTCAATAGAAAGTGGCACGTGGTCATTCCAAATATATTTCAAATCAGCAATAATCTAACAATGTCCAGTTATTACATATTTGGGACTAAATTTGCATTCAGAATTCACCCAGGGTATCAGCCTTCACACATTTATATGAGTAGCTAGCCCTTGGTCAATCCAAGAGAGTTATAACACATTGAAAACGCGTTCATTTAATGCGGTATGAGCTACTGCACCATTAGTGCTCTTGTTACATATTTGGGACTAAATTTGCATTCAGAATTCACCCAGGGTATCCGCCTTCACACAAGCCCTTGGTCAATCCAAACATGCACATTGGGTGATAGCATGGTATTTATCAGGTAACCATTGATGAGGGGATAAGCTGGAAGTCATGTGAGAATGCCATCAGTGTTGATTGAAAAAACCTTCATATAAACCTGCATCCTTATCCTTCATTCATCCCCATCAATAATAATAATAATAATAACATAGTTTTCTATGGCGATGTTCGCTGCATCACACACCACTTAATACAGAGTAAAAGAAATGAGAAACGGTCAACCAGAGAGGAGTAGTTATAAACCTCGTAATGAAATCAGTACACAATTACAATAGAAATCACAAAAAGGCTCCCCAAAATTTCAACAAGAGCCGAGGGCTTCGTGTTTCCTTGTCTTTTGATTTGAAACCAGATATATAATTATTCGACCTAGCTCTGTTGACCTCAGGTGACCTTTGACCTCTACCAAAAACAATAGGAATCATGTACTCCCTATGAGGAACATACATACTGAGTATGAATTCAATTGAACTTGGCCCTATCGTGTTATGGTATTTACCAGATTTTCACAATGTTTGGCTTCTGTTGGCCTCAGATGGCCTTTGTCCTTAGCAAAAACAACAGGGAACATTCACTGACTATTGTGAACACACATACCAAGCAGAGCTCAATTGAAGTTCGTCCTATCAAGTTATGGTGGTTAAAAGGTTTTCACTGTTTGACCTCTGTTGACACCAGATGTCCTTTGACCTCAACCAAAAACAATAGGGACCATCTACTCACTATGGGTAATCCACCACCCAAGTATGAAAAGGATCCAACCTTGCATCGTTCAGTTGTCGTGTTTACAAGCTTCATCACACTCGCACACATACAGACTCTTGACGTCCGAAACGCACACCCTCGTTGGTCCAAAAGTCCTTTGGAGAATGGTGTGTTATTAAGTTGAAGTCCTCAGAAGAATAGTGTGTGGTCAACTGAAGAAAAAAAACAAGATTTTTCACGAACCACACTTACAAAGTATCTATGAGGACTTACTCCTGATGTACATAGGGGGTAGAGGGAGAACGTTCTAAAGCATTTCCTTGCAGGGACGTGATTTCAGGTTCTCGAAAAAAAAGTCTGCACAAGATTGTGTGTTGACAAATCCAGGTCTCCGTAATTACGCCTGTGTCGACGCACACATACAGACAGACACACACACAAACATGCGTGACTGCATAGATTCCTTTTGCCTCCGGCAAGGAATCAAGAATGAAAAATTATATTTGAAAATATGATTGAAAAATATCAAAGTATTATATAGATAACATAAATAATCTCAATACAACACCCAAAGATTTAACAAAGGTTTAAAAACATGTTTGATTTCTCTTAAACTGTCCACACTTTCCGACTAAAGAATAGTCACCGGCAGGTCATTCCACAAAAGTAAGATAAACTGACTGACTTATAATCAACTTATCCATAATCTAATCATATCGTTTCCTCTATTTCAGGATCAAGGTCTCGACGATTCCGCTACTGCTGCTCATCAATACTATTCAGCTCTCGCCGCCATGCAGCCCAAATAATGGTTGCCGATGCCGAAGCTAATTACTACAACGAGGCTCAAAGGCACACCCAGGAAACAAAAAATTATAACCCTAAAATCATGAGGCATTCAGAAAAAAGTTGCAATAAGTTACCGATATCGTAGATATATTCTCCTCTCATCTTCTCCCGATCTGCCATTGTGGGGAATGTGAAGAGATAGAGTAAGAAGTGGTTAGGCCAGCGGCAGCCTACCATTATGAATTTACACTGCCATCGGTGGTGGGTCAACACGAGAAGGCCTCGGAGTACCCAGTGAGTGACATCATGCGAACAGAAAAGCTGCCGTTGATGATTGGCCGATTACTGCTGTACCCATTGCCATCAAGTTTTTGTCACTAGAGGACTGCCAAATAGAACGGGGAATATCCTGTGATGCCCCAGATATTAACACAGCACCACGTTAAATAAAGACTACTTTTCTCAACCCAAAATCTGCCAGGAATTTGCCTGGTGTTTGAGGAATGAATCCTGTATTGAAGCCGGGCAAGACTCGCACGGATGGATAATGCAATTGGCAACCCTGATACCACAGACCCGTCGGGTTCAGTGAGCTTGAGTTACATTGACTGCACTTACTGCAGTGGCAACCCTGATACCACAGACCCGTAGGTTTCAGTGAGCTTGAGTTACATTGACTGTACTTACTGCTGTGACATCTGCCATAGTATAGTGTAACATTACATACCGTATGCATCTATCGTTAGTTGTTACCCTGACCGAGGTCATCTGGAGTTCAACTTACCGGCAGTAGCGGCTTCCTTCACAGGTTCTCTCTGTGTGTATGTCAACTAGTACTAAGACAACACAACATGGTTCTAGCCTTGGTTAAACCAGATAGAGGATAGTCACAACATGCACGTTTGCATGTGTTGTAATCATTCAGCAACACATTTGTTTCTATTGGAATGGTTTCTTTTCATTATGAGCCGAAAATAAGTTCAAACTAGGTGCTGAAATTCAAAACTGGGTGCTGGATTCCGAGTTCTGAAATTTCAAACTTGGTGCTGAAATTTTCAAATTGGGTGCCGAGCAGAAATGTTAGAATTGAAACGATGAACAACACTCAGTTTGAATATCTCGACTATCTCAACTTGTAGGCTACTCATGGGTAGAGAGGAGCAATTGAGATGAAGTGCCTTGCTCGGGGATACAACGTAATGGTCTGGGCAGGTCTCAACCCTCGGTCCTTTGATCAGAAGACGAGAGCCTCAACAAGTTAACCATTATGCTCTCGTGTAAAGGAACCTCTACTTAAAGGCCATTTTCTGTGGCCCTAAATCTGCTAGAAATCTGCTGTAATGGTCAGCTCAATTGATGTTATGTATGACACCGGAATTAATTATCCTGGGATGTGAAATTACCCGATGGGGGAGAGTGGGATGGGTTCCGTAAACTTTTGAGCCCTCAGAATGTGTGAAGGAGTGCTACATGCGTATATTCCCAAAAACCTAAGATTTGAATTGGTGAATAGATTGTAATGATACTTGTCCACCAACTATGTTAGCTTGCATTATACTGCAAATTTTGCGCCAGAATGCTATGATTTTGCCTACCGGCGCCACGAGTGCAAGATTTCGCAAAAATCACAGATTTCCCAGGTATTATGTCTTGATTGAATTCCAGATACAGAAGAGTCGGGAACTCTGACCAAGACTGAGATTCTCAGCAAGCCATGCCTACACCTGCATTGCGCTCATTGCGCATGCTTGCGTTAGGCCTGTACACTGCTTGCGATGCAATGCATCGCATTGCGTAGCTTGGCTTGGGCTATTTTGTGCTATTTTTTGGCAGGTTCAAAACTAACCTAGAAGCTCGCGAAGCCATTTAACAAGCTGAATTTACGCAAGCTTTTACAAGAGCGCGTGCCGAATGCTGTGCTACTTGTGCTATTTTTGGCTTCCCAAGCTGGCACAGGCACTTTTGCAAGCTAACCCAGTCAGTTGGTAGGCAATGTGCCTAAATGTTTTATTTGGCATGGTAACAAAATATGATGATACTGGGTGTGTCTCGGGACTGGTGTTCTCATGTTTAGGTACGTCTGAACTAAATATGGTATAAACAAGTGTTGCATTTCGCAGGGCTAGTGAACATCTTCGGTGAAGTAAATGACAGATATTGTTGGAATATTTGGATAAACCAAAATATGACTGAATATGTTATTAGAATTGACCATTGAAAGACATTTCTTTTATACGGGATGGAATTTGAGTGGAAGTCATTTTACCATGATTATGTTGGTATCCTAATGGAATGCTTATGATGATGGAAAGTCTAATACCGCAAGTTATAGATGGAGTATTTTAAATATGAAACTGACATTTCATTGGACGTATGATACGATCACATCTGGCATAATTGCAGTCAATAAACATTGGTGCTCCCCATTAGCGTAGGAGAAAAAATTGGTCTAGGTTTTCATGAAATCTGACATTTCGAATCTGGAAGAAGTAAAATATTGAGGTTTGCTGATTTATGCTAATCCTTGTGTACAAACTGTTTACTGGAAAAGAGTGAAGCTTTTATACGGAATACGGAAGGAAGATATGAAAATTGAATTTTCTAGAAGTTATTGGAATCATGTGAAAATAAAAAGAGTATTAAATACTAGAGAAATGAGTATTAGAGATTAGAATCAGAGAATTTTTATTCATTTTATTAAAATATTGTACATAAATTAAGGATTTTAAGGAGTCTTTTGATTTTTTTTCTACAAATGAATCTGAAAAGTGAAAATAAAATGACAAAATCTAAGAAAAAAAATGAAAAAAAAGAGAAAATTGTTTGATTTTCCAGCCATCTGTGAAAAGTGTGACAAATTTTATGGCTTGCTTGAATGTTTGAATTTTTAGCCTTTTAGATTTGTAGGGGTCATGGGTGTTAAAGTGATTTTGTAGAGATGTGGTGGTCATGTTTTCATTTGGGTGGAGTCATCGTCAGTTTCGGTTTGTGGACTTAGTTTAATAAGTTTTCAAATTATTTGTAGAGTTTTCAGTGAAAAGTTGTAATTGTCATAGATAAAAAAAAATGACCAGTACCATTTGCTTAACATGACCAGTTTAGTTTACAGAGAATTTACTGAGAATGTGGGGGAAGGGGTGTTGCTTGGGGGGGCAGGTGCAAATATCTAGGTTGAACGATTGAAATTAAGCAAACAATTCCACCGACATCATTGCAGCATATTTCTCTTTCGTTAAAAGTATTTTATTTTACAGAATAGTTGCACTGGACACAGGAGCAGCAGTTGATTTGCCATTTGAAAAATCTTTTTACAAAGTAACCTTTCATTCTGTAGTGTTTTAATTTTAATTTCTGGGTGAGTGTTACATAACAAAAATTGAGACCTAGGTCATTCTCTAAGTAGCCTTACCTTTTATCCACTCTTGTGTCTTTTTTTTTTTTTAACTTTCTTTCTTACTTCGCAAGACTTTTTTCCTTTAAAAAAATGATTGCCTGAGCAAATAACCTCAGAGATAATTGTGAGTTTGAATCTACAAAGAACGGCCCCCACCGACATATAAAGATTTTCTGGTTTCGTATTTACGGATTCATCTGCCTAACGATAACGATAGACCCTCGAGGTTTGAGGAATAGATTGTTATCAAACAGTAAATCGCGTATAATTGTGTATTAGCGAAGAAAACATGAAATATCAGGAGAAAATCAGATTTGAAATTCAAATAGTAGATAAGTCAACTAATGCAATTTTCTTGATAGTAATGTGGCTCTGATTGCAGTAATTTGTTGTTTCTGTTATTTGATTCCTTTCATCTTGACACATTCGTTTTGTAAATAGATATTCTTTTCCAAATTTGATTTTGTTTTCTCTTTTTCTTTCTCGTGACTTTCACGTCATTTTGTTTGGGTTTGTTGTCGTTTTCAGACATTTTGGAATTGAAAGGTTTTATGTGGAAATACCTCAACGATGAGTTATGTGCTTGTTGTTTTTTTTTACGTTTTGTTTCTATTTCTATCTTTGGTATCGTTAGATTATTGCTATATATGAATATCGGTGCATGATTTTGGCGCTTGCTCCACAATGACAAGTGGTCAGATCTACGCACCATATTCTAAATGTTCTTTGGACAACAACTCAAAATCAAACGTTTTAGCACCTCGAGAATGAGGTCATGTAAAGAAAGAAAGCTTTCTTTAGTTTTTAATAATAATAATAATTTATTTTTGATACATGATACTAAACATGTGTACAAATAATTTTAACAAATAATAATGTACAGAGCAAGGGAACCATTTTTCCTGGTACAGAGTAAAATATAGTGGTCTAGAAGAATGTGCTTTACAATCATCGGCCTCCGAGTTGCCTTGCCACTACAGCCAACTGTAGGATAAACCACATTTTCGGATGCATAAATTATTTAAGAACCAGACTGTTTTGTTATAAAAAAAATGTGTATTTTCTACCACTGCTGCTAGTTCATTGGTTGGAAGGGTAGGGTGATGAGAAAAATATCCTTGCAATGGGATGAGTTGATAATTCATGCGTGCAAAGGATTATGGGAAAGGTCACGGGGTATATACAACGGAGCACAACCCTATTACCTCGTTGCAATCAGCATGCATGTTTTACTCTAGCTGCATGCGTGTTTTACTTCAGTAATGATTCATATGCATGCCGTGAGACACACGATGATGCATACGCACAGATGTCCGACCACATGTTTATGAGTGTCTTCTGGGATGATTTGATCTTCCCAAGGCCCGGTAATACAACGCTAGCCCCCTGATAGCGCTGCACCCTCCGTTCGGTAATACTGTGTACATATACGACGCACTGAGTTAAAATAGAATGCTCTGAACATCCATATCTGTGATCTGTCACCGTGATTCCTAGCTAGAGTGACATTGACCATAGCAGTGTTTCTCTGCATTAGGGATAGCGTCGCAGTCCGCACTAGGAGCGTCTATCATTTTGTAGGGGGAAATGTTCAATTGGCATCAATTCTGCACGCTCCATTGCCTCTCCAGGTATTGTATTATCTCGATGGTTTATCCCTTGTAATTACCCACAATCCTCTGCGTGATTGAATTTACAAAGTCGCTTATTCTAGTTTCTTCAAAACTGCAACATGCAGCCGTTCATGCCACGACACAGCCAAAATGTTGTCATTCAGTCGTGACCCAGCTGAAGACCACGCTCCTCAAAAAGTTATTGTTTGACGTTTTTCCACGATTTCTTGAACAACCTTGTGGCCCATTTATCATTTGCAACCCATGGACTGCGGACCGTCACTTTAAATGATATCGACAATTTTGGATATTTACTTTTTTGGAAGGGTAAAAATAAAAAGACAAGCTTGAAGCTCATTACTTTATCATTTGATAAATCAGAAGTTTCAGAAGAGAATTATACACTGTAGCACAAACATTGTTTTAAGCCTTCGTTGTAAAATGGTTGAGACTTTAGCTGCTATTCGTGTCAGTTTTAATCGTTTTGCTTGTTTCGTGTGTTTTCGTTCTTGAGAATTTTAAAGCGATTGCTTTGGTCTTCCTGCTTTGAAAGTGGAGATATTTTCTATAATATTTTTTTCCAAAAAGAGAGAAATAAAGTCGTGTTGAAGAGCAATACAATATGGATGTATTCAGTTTAAGATAATGAAAATGTATGCCCCGTTAACCTCAGTCATACAATGATTAGCTCTATAAATTGTAACTACCAATGATTTTTCTAACAACCTTTGTTGTTCCACAGCTTTAAGTATTTTCCCAGAACTTTTTGTTATTTTCCTTGTTGTCTGTTGACCTGTTGCTGGCAGTGGACAACAATTGCCTTTGAATGTTTAGGAACATCCAATTTGGAGATTGTGTTGTTGATCATGTTGTAAATATATATAGGAATTTCTACTGATAATTTAAAGAGAATTTTAAATGTGTAGCAAATTTTTCACTTTTGATGTTCAGGAAATATTTCCTCTCACTAATATAAAATGATGTTACCATTTCGATACAGAGGTATGGTGCTATATTACTTTAGCCGGTGCAGCATTGGGTTGTGAATATCATTACGGTGTGAACTGTTTCTTGGTGAAACAACATCCGTGCATGAAAGACATTGTGACAGCATACTACATACAATTGGTGTCAGCATTTTACATTATTGGTGTCATAAGTGGGATTGTTGATATTTTCTGCCAGTACTGCCTATGAAGCCTTTTGTTTGGCTCAGTTGTTAGTGATGAATGTACATTTTAGATCAACTGTAGGTGTCATAGAACTTTTTTTTATTAGATATAATGAAAATATCTTTGGGTAACCGCACAAGAGATCTCTATTTACTGGAGATGATTGATTGCCTACTAGCTGTCAGCAATAAAGTATGCCTGCACAGTGATACAGACTTGTATTAATTGAATAAATGCAGCTTTTATATTTTTATAGTTTTAGTAGATATAATGATAATAGTAATATTAATTCTCTCCTGCTGAAAATGTTAGGACTTTCTTTCATTGAAGAAAAAAAGGCAGTGGAAATATTTATTACGGGTTTATATGAGAGAGAATAATTAGAAAAACGTTGTGATGAGGATGAGGTTGCATTCAATGTTTTATTTTGATGTAGTATGTGGTTAGAAGACTGGAAAGGAAAAGGTGGATATATATTTGATAGGAAAAGGAGTGCCTGTCAATGGAGCATGGTGGCAGCAGTGGGATAAGTCAAACAGTGTACCATATGAGCAGAGATATTATAATGAAGAAAAATGTTATGTCAAAGGACTTCAGTGAGTTTGTAGCGAGCCAGAATTAAGGATTAAAATATTGCTTCTTCCGAGCACCTCCCTCGCAAGTGTGTCGATGGCTGCATTTCAAATTATTAGCATTGGTTGATATGCTGGACTTGGCAGATTATAATGAGAATGGACAACGGTAAAACTTTGAAATCTTAATTTCAGTTGGGTATCTGGCAACATTTGTGATGTCATAGTTGTACTCGGGATGAAATGCTCTTCGTAAAGTCTTTATAATCTAACTTCTTTTTGTTACACCAAGTTGAAAGATTATGGCAAAGTTTGTAATTTTTTTTTTTTTAGCATAGTGACTACCTTGCTAAAAAAAATGAAAACTCAAAAAATTTCAAGGAAATATTAGTCATCCAATTATAAAGAAATGGATTAGCCCTTGTACACAAAGTGAGACATGACATCATAAGATCGATGCTAAACAGTGTTTGTCAGCTAATTTGACAACTAATAAAGGTTAGATATCCCGAGAACAGTGTCAGGTATTCCCAGGGTTTCCACCTAATGATAGAGGCAAGTTTTGCTCTAGACATATCAAGCTTCCATTATGGTCTGGACTATCCTTTTAAGGGTATCAGTCATATTTCAATATTGCTTATAACAGACTAAAGTTGAAGTAACGACACTTTTATTGACAAAATTATTTATCACGAACTCACTGAACTCCTTCAGGCGCTGTACACACCTCCACTACGATATGGTACAACATTTTTTATCAGATGGCGAGTTGGGTAGTGTTATTTCAATGTGACTGTACATGCTGTATGCAATACAGGACAACATTTAAAGTTGAGATTATTTCAACTTTTATTGCGCAACATTTGCATCCCAATGCGACACATTATTGTTGTCCAATCAATCATTTGTGGTGAGATGTATCATGTGTCACATGACAGGAAGTATTTCCAGAGATCCAGACAGAAAAGTCTATTGTGTAAACAAAGGTGTGCAACAGAAATGTGGCATGCACTTCCTTCCTACAGGTCATCCAATAGAAATGTCATATCGTATCGCATTAATGTGTACAGCACCTTTAAGAAAAGAACAAGAGCCGAGGGCTACGTGATTCCTTGCATTTAGATTTAAAACCTGATGTTATTGTTTGACCTATATTGACCTC